>JACXGJ010003105.1:0-57356 GCA_016801105.1 Esox niger
CACACACACACAGGCTATGAGTTCACCAAAGGACCCTTACAAAGTCAACTGTGGAATCCAGAGTGGATTCCTGTGTGTTGTGGCCTACTGAACAAAGACCTTAAGTTCAATGTAAACACTGGCTAATTACAGGGCCGCTTACTCTACCGACCTACACACACACACACACACACACACACACACACACACACACACACACACACACACACTCCTCATCTCCATCACCTCTCAGCTGACCGGAACGTGAGACAACCAGTCAAGATGGTGTTACTACCTAGAGGCCACTAGGTAGTTTGGGATTTTTCTTAGTCTGAATGTCTAAAGTACATGGCACGGGCTCCCTGCACCAACAGAAACTAAGCAAAGGAAACCAGATCTGAAAACAGAGCACGTAGCTATGAGCCAAAGCCAACCAGCCATTTAACACACAAATGACCCCCCCAATTCCCACATTTTCCCCTGGCTCACGAAAGGTTACCGTATATTTAGCCTGACCTCTGTAGTATTCAAAAGCCCAGCCCAGCCCCCCAACCCGCTTGTGGGAGTGAGAAGTCATAGGCCCATCTGTTCTCTGTCTTCTTTCGGAACGTGGTTCATGGTCGTCGTGCTACTGACCTAGGATATTCCTGGACTTGTGGCGTTCCTATCACATCCACGCGGATCACGTTGAGGGGCTTGGGTTTGAAATTGGCCTCATCCCGCTGTACGTCTCCTAGCTGTCGCCAAACAGTTCATTGACTTTTAATTATTTATCCTGCATATCGTTGTCAGCCTTACTTATGTTACGCAACACGTGGACCATGTTGAGTTCAGAGTTCATGTTCCGGATGGAGTGGGCCTCCCAAAAACAGGCCAATGCTGTGTAGTGATTTAGTCGTCCAATGGAGTCGTCCGTTTGCTGCTGCCCCCATTGCTCGGTTATCACTGAAACCACAAGGACACGGTTATGAAGAAATGCACAGCTTCTGCTCTTAGGTCAATGTTGCTTGTTTAGCTGTGACTGACTGTTTGTCTGAATGGTTGAAGGCCACTATTGTTCGAAATACTGATATTAATTTAATTTAGATTAATTTAATAGATTATTTATTAATAGAAAATAAATCCAGGATGATTCCACATTTTATCCAAATTTAAAGTTGTTGCTAAACTTACCCGGTAAAATAAGGCAAAGTGCTACATCATGGATGTTTAAATACTTTTTAAAGAGAGATTTTGGGGGGCATTTGCATGCTTTATTTGAATAGTTTATATCCCTTATTAAAGTATACATAAACTGCTGGACCACGAATTTGACTGCATAAATACCAGTAAAGGAATTAATGTTCTCTAGAGATTAATTACAGTAAGGGGGAAATAAGCATTTGATCCCCTGCTGATTTTTTACATTTGCCCACTGACAAAGAAATTATCCTTCTATAATTTTAATGGTAAGTTTACAGTGAGACAGAATAACAACAAAATAATCCAGAAACTTGAAAATTGATACTGGTTGCAACTGTCAAAAACTGTGTGCTTTTACTGAGTACCAACACAAAAGATCTTCGCATGCTTCACTTGTTATATGAACAAAACATACTGTATTCTAACTGTCAGACAATAGGTTGTGTTAATACTTTACATTATTATTCACAATTCCGATTCTTGCGTATTTAGTTATGCACAAGTATGATCTGTTTTTATATTTTTATTATTATATATACTTTTAAGGTTGTTATTATAGCTAATCACTGTCTGTTTGCTCAGGCATATTTTATTTACATGGCAATGGATTCATGGAGTTGTAAAGTTTCTGACCAAAGACTATTCACAAATCTGTCAGGACTTATCACCTTTATCTTTGGTTTATTGGGATTGAAAAACATGGCATAGTTACATTACTTGTAGAATGTTTTTAAACAATGATTCTGACCATTTGTCAGCTCACCCATGATATAAGTTGTATGTACTGGTGAATTTAATATATTTTTGTGTTAGACATTTGTGGGAAAGTGTACACGGAGGAATGTTTTTATAGCCCGATGCTGCTAGAAACCCTGAGATCGCCTGCCTCTGTGCCTCGAAAGACAGGTTGCCATAATTCATCCTGTGTTGCAGCTCACATCTGCATTATTGTTTGGGGAATTGATCAAATGTAAGAGCAGTGCTGTCACCATGCCAACTCTGAAGCAGTACCTTTCCTTCCAACGGAGCAGGAAGGTGTTGTGTGTGGAAACAAAGAGCAGGAGGTGTCAAAACACTTTACCGACACAGGCTCTTGAGTCTCTGTGCATTTGGCAATAAGATGATGGGAAAGACATGTGGGTGTGGTGTGAAGGTTTCTATCCTCCTTATGATGCTAAAACAAGAAATATCCTTTAAAATTAGGACATTTGGTCAGTCCTTACTTTACTAGACTTTATGAACTCTTTCTGAATTTGTGTGTGGTTGCATGCGAGTGAAGTTCTTCAGTGTGACGAGTGAAGGTCTTCAGTGTGACGAGTGAAGGTCTTCAGTGTGACGAGTGAAGGTCTTCAGTGTGACGAGTGAAGGTCTTCAGTGTGACGAGTGAAGGTCTTTAGTGTGACGAGTGAAAGTCTTCAGTGTGTATAATTACCCCTTGTCCTTTTTCGTCCTCATGCCACACATCCCTGACATTGTCAGGAGCCAACGTTGTGTGGCCAGTAAAGGTCAGAGGGACCAATTATTCCACATACTTCAGGCCAAAGGAGAGCTCAAAATGACACGTTAGAGAATGTGCTGAGTTGACAGTCGTTATAAATTCTTACAATCAACTGAAGGCTGCAGTCAACATGGCTCAGTCTTGTTTTTCAATAGAGCAAAAGTTGGACACAGGCTAATCTGTAAAGTTTTCTGACAATATTTTCTCTGTTTTGGCATTTTTTGTTATTTAAGTAACAATTGATGGTTACACTTTAGTATGAGTGTCCCAATTCCTATCTGTAGATATTGTTGTTTATAAAACCAGCAACTTTTCATCTTTTGATAATGAATTGCTTGCTAAGGTTCATGGGTGCGTGCCTGGATATGCGTCTGGTTTTCAGAGAAGGATGATTCTAATTTCAAGAAAAACTTTTTACAAACTGTGGTCATTGCTCCTTTGTAAGAAGCACTTTGGTCAGGAAACCATTGTCTGGTCTGGTCTCCCCTGAGTCCCCTGCATAAGGTTGAACTTTAGCTTTACCGCTTTGGGTTTGGATTATGTGACTTCACTGAGCAACTGTGTTGCTTATTAGGGTCTGGACTGAAGCCAGCTTCCTCATCTCCACCCAGAATACAGTGCTCCTTCCCTTGAGAATCCCCAGTACCTCCCCAAGCTTTAAAATGCTGTGGCACAGAACCAATGTCCTTGGTCACATCCAACTCCCTCATGAAGGAAGGCCTAGTGGCAGTGAACAGAGCTGTTAGTCAATTTGAGCCTGTCGCTGTCACAGCAGGTTGGGGGGAAATGATTGGAACAACCAAATGGCAAAGAATTCTAGAACCCTAATGCGAAGCTTCATCACAGTTAATTTGAATGAGAATTTGATGTAATTCATGAATTCGTAGGTCTTGTAGGAACACGGTACTAACATTGTCTGTCTGTTTAAACAGTATACATTTTCCATTGGCCACTCACAGTATCCCTCCCCTGTTGCAGATCCGCCCCTATGACAAGATCAAGGCCCAGGGGCTGCCGGACAGCGTGGCGGCCAGCCTCAACAAGCTGGTGGTTGTGAAACTTAACGGAGGCCTGGGCACCAGCATGGGCTGCAAGGGCCCAAAGAGTGTCATCAGTGTCCGCAATGAGAACACCTTCCTGGACCTCACCGTGCACCAGATTGAAGTAATCAATTTTAATGCTGTACTTGTCTGAAAGTTCACCAAATTTGTTGTCAAAGTGGCTTCCTCCAGTGAACAATCACTGCTTCAGCATAGGATCAAATCTAGTGCGCTGATAGTTCAGCACTCTCATAATTCCCAATGACTGTGCATCTAAAGCCTAGAAGCCAATAATACTGTGTACGGTTTTAAAAAAGTCCTAATTAAAAAAGATTGAATAGGATTGGAATGACAGGGTACTTTCTGAATTGACTGGAATGTGATTGGAATTGGTGCCCGTATATGCTAGACTTCAATCAGAGTGAATGCAAACACTGCAGTTAAATTCTAGTCCGATGATGTTTTCGAAGGCGAACCCATGTCAATCTCAAGTTCCCCTTCCCTTCTCACAGCACCTAAACAAAACCTTCAATGTCGACGTGCCTCTGGTTCTCATGAACTCCTTCAACACTGACGAGGACACCAAGAAGATTCTGCAGAAGTACACGCACCACCGGGTACACATCCATACCTTCAACCAGAGCAGGTAACCACAAGGACCTAGTTTGTCAGGAAAACAAATTATACCGATTGGTAATGCTGACTACCAATGAAAAGGCTCTGTTAAACACTGTTGATAAGGACGTGGGTGGCTGATAATGTTTGTACCCCTTATTGTTGCATGACACCTCTGCACCATCTCCTCAATGTATTAAGATTCAGCATTTTTGGTTTTTTTTAGTGCTTGGTGTTTCATGTTGAGCTGTCTGCAACTTTGCTTGGTGCTATTTTTGCCAGGTTTCTATTTTATAAATGTAGACATTTTCCATTGTCCTTTCCGCTTTCTCTTCTCACACTCATTCCTCTTTCTTCCTTTCTTACCTTCCTCTTCATGGCAACCCCCAGATACCCAAGGATCAACAAGGAGTCCCTCCTGCCCGTGGCCAAAGACCTGGGAATGCACGGCGACCAGGCTGACGCCTGGTATCCACCCGGCCACGGAGACATCTACGCCAGCTTCTACAACTCTGGCCTCCTGGACAAGCTGATCGCCGAGGGCAAGGAGTACATTTTTGTGTCCAACATCGACAACCTGGGCGCCACTGTGGATCTGTTCATCCTCAACCACCTGATGTCGCAGCCCAAAGACAAGCGCTGCGAGTTCGTCATGGAGGTCACGGACAAGACCCGCGCTGATGTCAAGGTGAGCAGGCTCTGGCTTGACTCTAGCAGAGGTACTTTAGACACATGATAAAATGGTTGGATTTTACACAGGCGGGGAGGGGAAATAAGTCGGTGGAGGTGATGTAGGTCATTTTACATTGAGCTACAAAACGAAAGTCCTTAATTTTGCCTCTGTTCAACTATCAGTCTCCTGACTGTACTGCCACCTCCCCCAGGGCGGCACACTGATCCAGTATGACGACAAGCTGCGACTGCTGGAGATCGCCCAGGTGCCCAAGGCGCACGTGGACGAGTTCAAGTCGGTCACCAAGTTCAAGATCTTCAACACCAACAACCTGTGGATCTCCCTGGGTGCCATCAAAAGGCTGCAGGAGCAGAATGCAATGGACTTAGAGATCATAGTCAACCCCAAGGTGAGAACTGGCAACCGTCAGTTCTGGCGACTGTTTGTAAAGTTGCTCTCTGGGTATAGGCTGTAGCCCTGGGTTTTTGTCTTTTTAATGTGAGTTTGAGACTCTAAAACGTATCCTCTACATATTAGTTGTCCCGACGACCATGAGCACATTGAGCGAAGCAGCTTCTAACCACTCATCTCCCTCCTGGCTAGACTCTTGACGGCGGCCTGAATGTGATCCAGCTGGAGACCGCGGTGGGTGCCGCCATCAAGGCCTTCGACAACGCGCTGGGTGTCAACGTGCCCCGTAGCCGTTTCCTCCCCGTCAAGACGTCGTCAGACTTGCTGCTGGTCATGTCCAACCTGTACAGCCTGGATGCCGGCTCGCTGACCATGAGCAAAAAGAGGGAGTTTCCCACCACGCCGCATGTCAAGCTGGGCAGCTCTTTCACCAAGGTAATGCAACCCAGAGGGAGTCTTCAATTCATGTCAGGTTATATTGTGACTGTTTCTGGCATGGAAAAGTTCATCTTCAGTCTCGCTGGCAATTGCTCAAGTCTTATAGATACTACAGAAGATAATAGATGCTAGTAAGCCTATTACTGGCTAATAAGCTGTTAAAACGGCCAGTGGCAAAAGCCATACAGTTCATAGACGCTATGAGGGAGGTAAATCTAATAAGAAACGGTTTAACACAATGCTCAATGGTGTCTAGCAACTGCTGAAACGTAATGCCATGGTGTAGTCATGGAAGATAGTGCCTCTCACGTGGGAGACCAAAGTTCAAATCTATTGAAAGCCACCACATTAATTAATTTTATTTTGGGGCAGCAATAAAACTTTGTTTATACAGTATTGCAAATATTTCTGGTAGATTCCACGATTCCTCGTCTTATCACTTGATAACAAAGTTAGTTATCACCTTTATTGATAGTTATTTTATCAATGTCATAAATGAAAGAAAAAAATAAGTTCTCATGCCATAAGATAGCTTTGGCAGACTTGCTAGCAATATTATTATTATTATTAGCAATAATATTACTAGCCTATTAGTGGCTAAAACGCTGTATAAACGGCCTGTGGCAAAAGCCATACAGTTCACCTACATCAGTGTCATTCACAATGGCCGGTTAGCTGTTGAAATGGCCAGTGGGAAAAGAGGATTTGTTCAGGGTAGACACAAGAGGCTATACTGACTCCTGTCAAATGTACAGCTCTGTGGTGTAGTGGTTAACTACACAGCTTTCCACGTGTGCGACCTGGGTTTGAATCTCGAGAGTGCAACACTTTCTATTGTGGGACAGTTGAACTAGGCTTGCCTTGTTTCTTGTTTCACAGTGATAGTCATTCGTTTTATAAGGTTTGCATTGTATGTGTGACCTAGGCTGATAGTCTAGCGGTTAGTGTGTTGGGCCAGTTACTTTAATCTCTTTACCCTTGAGCAAGGCCCTTAACCCTAATTACTCCGGTTTCTTGGAATGAGAGCATCTGCTGAAAAACATTAAAAATAATCTGTTATGGTTGCAGGTCCAAGACTTCCTGACAAGGTTTGAGAGCATCCCAGACATGCTGGAGTTGGACCACCTCACTGTGTCTGGAGACGTCACCTTCGGAAAGAACGTCTCTCTGAAAGTAAAGTCTTCATATCCCAAATTCCTGTTGCATAGTATCTACACAGAATATGGATGTCAGGCTTTAAGAAATGTCAAGAAAATGTTGCATTTCAACCTGAGATCAATGTGTGTCCCCTTCTCTCACTGTCCATTCAACAGGGTACTGTCATCATCATTGCCAATCATGGAGACAGAATCGATATTCCAGCTGGAGCTGTGCTGGAAAACAAGATTGTCTCTGGAAACCTGCGCATCCTCGACCACTAAGGTGTTCAGCACAGCCAAGAAAAAAGACCCATCAGGACAGGGGGCTGTTCCAAATTGTTAGGCATTATCACTGTGATTCACCGGTTTTCCATATCAGATACATTGTCTCCAGGTTGCAAGAAAGTACTTTGCCAAAGGGTATGAAATAGCCTAATAGACATACTGTGGTTCAGGTCTGGAGACCTGGACTGTGTTTACACTGGCAGTCCAATTTTGATATTTTCTTCACTAATTGGTCCAGAACATTGGGCCAACAAACGTAAGGATGCTGGTTCGAATCCCCAGGCCGACAAGCTGTTAACCCTAATAGCTCCTAGATTGTTGCTGTAAATAAGAATGAGTTTGTAGCATTCTTAAATAGCAAAACCACTGTAAGAAAATATTTTAAGCTCATCGGAGAGGTGCACCACAAATATACTTCAAAGATGACCTGATAATAAGCCGAACACCAGTCGGTTGAAAGAAAATCCCCTTTGGCGTGCCTGTTTAACACAGCCTGCACATGTTGTTACAGGATCTTAAAGCTTATTTTACCCTGGCAAATTCTCATATGCCAGGGAGAACCTCAATAAAAGTGCAATATGGAAATAAACTCTGTCTTGATTTAATTTCACTAGGCTCGACTTAAGCGGCAAATCTTTATCTATTCTGCTCCTAGTTAAAGTGCATTTTTAATTGTAGTTTCAGTTTATTATTTTTGTACCACCACATATTTGATGAGTTTTTTATCAGTGGTCTTCCTGAAATGTCTAGGATTAAGACGCAATCCCTCAAATAGGGGGAATCTGATTTCATTGGACATTTCATTTATAGGTATATTTAATTAGCTGTGAAAGCGCCTTCTGTTTCTGACAACTATGTGAACTTTTAAGCAGGTCAACATTTCGCAAGGCTACAGGGCAAGCCAGTATACTGTCTGGTGTACTCTCAGGCCTAAACTAGGTGGCAATGTCTTCACCGACATCTTCAACCTCTTCCTTACCCTGTTTGTGCTACCAAATGTCTTCAAGCAAACAACTAGTCCCTGTACTCAAAAATGCAAAGAATGCCAGCCTATATTTGTGGCCATGATGATGTGCTTTGAAAGGCATGGCTCACATCACTAGCATCATCCTGGTATCACATTAACCATTTTTGCACATGTTTTACATAGACTCTCCTGAAAGAATTTAGACAAATTGTTCTCTTCAAATCATTGCAAAGAAGAAAATCAAGCCCTCTTCTGTCAATCCAATTGACTAGTAGATGGTGAAGGTATTGCATTGACAACAGGATACACTGGGAGCATAATTATTAGGAAAGTGAGTATTCTGATTGTATTATTTTCTATGCACATTTTCCAACTCCAAACCATATAAGCTTGAATGCCCATAGATTGACTAAAAGATTTGAAATGTACTGTATAGATTGGGCAATGAAGATTTTTCCGAGGTTTTTAAAAATGGACTGAAACAACTCCCATACCTACTGCCAGTTTCTGGAAGATACTTTCTTCCAACAGTGGTACAGGAAGAAGTCCTCAGCTTTCAAATAGTCCATGATCCTCAGGCAGGACAATGTTCTATAACATGCATCCAAGTACTCAACTGCTCGACTAGCCTGCAAGTGCCATAGAGATGCCCGAATAATGACCTGGCCTCCTCCCTCTCCTGATTTACATTTTATTGAGAATTTGTGGGCCTTTCTCAAATGTGAGATTTACAGTCAGGGAAGACAATACATCTCTTTGAACAGCATTTGGGAGGCTGTGGTTGCTGCTTCAGTGAAAGTTGATCACGAACAGCTGAAGAAACTGACAGACTCCATGGATAGAAGGCTCATGGCAGTTATTGAAAAAAAGGGTGGTTATGTTGGTTCCTGAATATTTTTGAAAGGACAAAAATGTAAATGAATGGTCATTTTGTGATCTTTATTTGCTACACTTACTTAAAACATTTAGAATAAACACATAAGTTGGGGGATTATTTATTTAATTAGTTACCTAAATAATTCTGCATTCTTATTTATTCCCCTGAGAAAGATCAAAACTGACTTTTCCTTTATTAAACATTCAGGTTTGAGGTTCAATTATATTTTGGATTGACATAAAGCCATGTGATTGTTCAACAATAAAATAAATCTTGAGAAATACGATTTGCCTAATAATTGGGATTTGCATAACAAGCTGCAGTTAGATCCTGCTTGACGAAATCCAGAGTCCTCAGTGGCAGTTTTTTAGAATGTCTTGTCACATTTAGAACACAAGACTAAGGTTGGACCTAAAATATGTGTAAATACCTTTTATAATCCGTATTATCTCTGGAATACAAGGATGGTTCAGTACAATGCCTATCAATTAATAGAAAAGTATCTAGCTGTAAAATGGTTATATATCGAAAATTTGTGCCAAAAAAGTAAAGATGAAATATGTATTAATATTATGATAATTAATCTATTGGTATTTATGTGTTTTCTTACAAAAAAAAATTTGAGCAAATGCTTGAGCTATAGCAACCACATATGGTCACTTTAAACCTCTGCCGGCCTGAGATCAGGGCTATTTGAATTCTGTAGATTCATAGGATCAATTCGTTTTTTATTCTCTGTGTTGCAAACAGGCTTCACAGGAGCCGTTTGAAGATAGGCATTTCCATGCATCTTTAAACAAAACGGTTTAATGGGAAAAGCATGTAGATTATCAGTTAATCAAACATGGATCACAGAAAAGTCTTTGATTGTGTACTGCCCTTTTCCGCTCTCCCCCATAGGTTTTCCATGAGATTTTGGTTGAGCTGGATACTGTGGTCAGTGAACCCCTTTTGTCTTGTATGGAACTGGAGGAATGACTTGGATCGTGGTTCTTCAGGAATATCCAGTGACATACCATATTCCTAAGGTAAATATAAAGTCAGTTTATGCCCAATTGTGTATACTAATATTGATTGATCTGGTAATAAATGTTATTCAGTTTGTAAAAGTAATAGTCATGGATCTTTTAACTGGAAAGTAATCTAAAAGTAACAAAGTAATTGTTGAAATAGAGTACATCCAATCTTTAGACATAACCTTGTAGTAGGATCACCTGTGAATTAAGTGGGAAAGACAGTGGGAGAATATTAGTGCTAAGAACATCAATGAATATATGCATTGTTACTCACATGTGTGCATGTTTCATATGCTTCACTTACTCAGTGAAATCTTCCAACCGCTTTATGACTTTCATGGTTCTCTGTCTCTGCATGGGTGCTCTCTGAATGTTGGTTGGTGTCTCTAGTCCTGGTTTCCTCCCACTACCTGCTTTGCAGAAACTGCGCATGGCCAACCCTAGGTCTCTCTTGAATCTGCTGGAGAGCAGATCCACCTGTTGGCGACCCAGAAACTGTAGCAGCAACTCCCACAGTGCCTGAGACAACTCATGAGCTGCAAGTTGGACTAACGTCTTGCGGAAGTATCCCAGCTGCTCTTTGGAGGGCGCTCTCCTACCTCTTCTCGTCCCCAGGGCTAATCTGTTTTTCTCAAGGAGACTGCAGAGTTCCTTTATGAAGTCATCAGCTATGGCCATGAGTTCTTTGGGCGCGCTGCATTGGAATTCTGCTTCATACTCCTGCTTCATAAAATCGGTGATCCCCATTTCTTCCTTTTCCACTTTCTGAAGCTTCTCAACCACCCTGCGACCCACTGACTCTGTCAGCTCAACCAACATTTTTGACTGGTTCCCCCCTGTGACCTGGCTCTCCAGAGCAGTCTTAACCAGCTCCATAAATATGTCTGTCAAGTAGTTTTGATACTCTGGAAGAACACTGTAACAGCTGGTGACTGTGTTGTCCTCGACTGGCTCATAATATCTCACCATGTTGTTTATTAGACTGATTAGTGGCTCAATTTCAATTCTCTTCATCATGATTTCGAGTGACTTTGCCTTGATGGACTCACTTACAGAGTCACAGATCTCTTTTAGGTGTACCTGATCTTCCTTTTTCAGTCCATACTCACAAATGAGCTTGGAGACTTGGTCATCTGTGCGTCTTGGAGAAACCTCTGGATTCCTTTTTGTCTTCGATTTCAGGAAAGTTGCAGTGTTCATTAACATCTGCAACATCCCAACCTGCTTCTCCTCAGGAAGTTGAAGTATTTTTCGGACTTGGTTCTGGACCAGACCAAGAACCAGAAAGTGGTTGATAAAGGATGCTGTCTTGTCTCTCATCAAGATATCCCAGTTTACTTCACCTTTTTTCATAGCCCTGATTCCAAACTTAATGTCACGGATACCTTGTTTCCCCAGTAATCCCAGGCTGTTCTCATTTACTCCTAACCCTAGTGAAGAGACCATGGCCAACCCCATGTCACCAAGCACAAAACTTCCAAATAGCTCCAACACACCCAGGGATATCACCATCATGCCCTGCCAGCAGAAGCGCACCATGTCATTGGTGCCAAACATTCTCTCAAGGCCCATTTGATGGAGACGGAACATTTCTCTCTGGTCCACTGTGCTGGGGCTCTTCATCAGAGCGAAGATGGAACACTCCTCCATCTTCTTGCTATTCTCTTTAATCACTGCCTTAATGTTCTGTCGGAAAAATACCCATATATGTATCTTGGCTGTGATCTGCTCCTGCAGAGAGTTGTTGGCTCCTTTACTGTGCCTGATCGTTCCTAACTTCTCTTGTTTCTGCTCTTCCTCAGTCTCCTCCTCTGCCTCCTCTCTGCTTTCTGTTTGCATGACTGCACCACGTAGCTTCAACCCCACAGACTTGTCTGGCTGTGACTCTTCATTTCCCCTTTCACACAGCAGGCAGAGTATAGTCTGATATTGTCCTATAAAAAGATCCACTGATTCACAGGCCTTTTTCAAGTCGTCAGTGATCCCAAGTGATTCCAAGTTTGTTTTGTGTTTTGCATAGGCACGGTAGTAGTAAGCAATGGCTGCCCAATCACTGTCTAACTCAATTGCTTTGGTGTAAAGCTTAATACTTTCTGAGTATTCTTTCTTCTCGAACATCAGTTTGTTTCCAAATTTAATGTAATGATAAATACTGGAGCATTGAGTGTTTTTTTCTATTCTGTCCTTTATGTCTGTCCTTAGTTCTTCCTTCAGTTGCTCTATGTTTCTGATCTCTGGGTATCTAATCTTATCTGACCTCTGCAGGTACCAGAGACCCCAGTACTCATTTAATATTGCGACAACAATCTTTTGCTCGCCTATCTCAGTGTTTTTCTTGTAAACTTCATCTTCTAGAATCCTGCAGTATTCTGCAAAGAGCTCTTCTCTCTGTAAGATACTAGGGATGTCATTGTTCAGTACCTGTTTCACTCTCTTTGCTGATACATGGTCTCGCGCATGCCTGGCCTCCTGCAGTAGTAATGGGCCTGTACTCTTAGATGTCTGCAGTAGGTCACACATCCGTCTGGGGAGGTGGGTGAAGCAAGCCAGCAGTTGAGCAGAGCCAGGTCTTCCTTGACGAGCAGTCCTTCCGAATGCCTGCTGCTCAACGCGGTCATTGGCAGGCAGAAAGGTCAAGACAACAAAAAGTCCCCCAGCGATCAGTACTTCCTTAGACACCACAAGATCTGTGCCACGCCCTGCTAGGTTGGTGGCTACAATGACATCACTAGGTTTGAGTTCTTCCCCGGTAATTTCATCACTGTCATCTGCGTAGATCTTCAGAGTCCTGATTTCATTGGGCTGCTGCTGCTGTCTCTTGTCTAAAGCTGTAAAGATGTTCTGTGCCTGTTTAATTGTCTCACAGATGACTAAAACAGCCCTCCCGTCCCTGTAGCGCGTTCTTCGCGTCTGCTGCAATACCACAGTACATATCTTCTCTCTCCACTGGTGTTCGTCAACCAACATTTCACCCTCCTCCTCAAATAGTTTGCTGTTCAAGAAAGAGGGGATCTTGACAGTTGAGAGGCCATTGTACAGCTCCATCAGGGAATTAATCTCACACTTGTTCCCAATAGTTCCAGTGGTACCAAAGATGTTGCCCCGGTACTTCTTGAAGAATGAAACATTGGACAGGAAATTGGTGATGACTGTCATGCTGTTCAGTTTGGTCCGGTGTTTCATTTCAAGGAACTGCTGTAAACCGTCTCCCCATTTCTTGTTGCGCTCCACCACACCGGTATGCTCAGAGTCCACTGGGCAGATACCATCTGGGCAAACAATGTATTTCTCCCTTTCCTGCATCTGAAGAGCCTGAAAGGCATTCTGTACCCACAGACCTAGCTTCTGATCCACAAGATCTTTCAAAAAGCCAGGGATGGGTGTTCTGGTATCAATTTTGTTTCCTGTTGCGTTATGTTCTGTAGATTCTTTGGCCAACTGTACTTTCTGTAAAAAAACGTTTATTACATTTTGTAACTTGACATTTAATGGGGTTTCATTTTGACTTTGGGACACATTTGTAAAGTGGAGATTACTCCTCACTGCCTGCTCCACGTTCTTACACAACATGTGTACATCATATAGAGCACTGCATTGTCCCTTGTCATGGAGCAAAAAGGACGGCATATTCTCACTGTTTCCTTTACAAAGTCTCAATTGGCCATCACTGTCTTGTGTGTAATAAGACAGGTTGCCAGACGTCTCTGTGCTTCCCAAAAAGTCTGTAGCCATAGAGAAGAATGTATTCAATGAGTCTTCTGTTAAATTCTCACATTTATCAAGCATGGTATCTGGTGAGTCACAGAAACCAGGGGGAAGAATGGCTTCTTTCTCTCCTTTCCTTATTAGCTCCTGGAGCCGAGCTTCCTCAAGATCAGTGTTTTCATACAATACATTGTAGAAACACAGAGGAGGACCTTGGAAAGTTGGGGGGTCTGAGTTAGGGATGAATTTATACTGGCAGACCATACTCCATATGGTTGCCAGCATGATGTTGAGGTGTTCCATGGCTGGCATGTCACAGGAAAGATAGGTGGTCTGCACGCCATGGTCTAACAGCAAAGAATCCACCTCGTCCACAATTATGCACTGAAATTGTCTTTCAGGCCTCACATTCTTCTTCTCGAAGTCCTGTCTTAGGCAATCTGCAGCAAAGCTCTCGACTGTCCCATATACCACTTGAGACTCGTAACAGCTTTTACGAGCTTCGTCATTGTTTTTTTCAGTATTGCAGTCCACTTTGATGTCGAGATCTTGGTAAAATGAGCGCCACTCATCGCAGTCCCTCTTTGCCAGGACAGGAGAGCTGGACAAGACATCTACCTCGTTTCCAGACCATTTGGCCCTGTAAGCTGCAAACATGGCCACCACACAGGACTTCCCCTCTCCAGTACCCAACTGCAGTAGACAACCAGAGTCAGACAGAACCAGCATGCACCAGCTGACCATCTGCGTTAAACGAGGAGTTATCTGAGTCTGAGACTTAACCGATTGACACAGATACAACAGTATCATTTTCAGATGGTCTGGGTTTTTGGATTCTCCTAGTGCTGGTACTGCAGTGTCTCTCTCCTGATTTTGAATTTCTTTTGCAACGTGATCCACAATATATTTTATTGTTTCACAATCCTTCATAATCCTCTCAAAGTCACCGGCTTTCTGCAGCTCGCTGAGGATGTCATCCAAGCTTTTTTCTCTTTCCATCTGCAGACTGGCCTGCAGCTGAGCAAACAGACGTGGGCCGTCGTCATCTGACTTTAGCTGCTCTGCAAGGGAATATCCCTCCGCATCTTTGAAACCTGAGGGCACCAAGTTAACCTCCATTAACTGTAAAACTTTTAGTGTGGAAGAGAGAGTGAGAGGGGACTTATCAATCATCTGCTCTTTCAACTGCTTTTGATTGCCAATGGCATTAAGAATCTTTACTCTGAAGTTTCCAGTTTTCCCCAGCTGTTTAACCAGTAGGTAGAAGAGATCCAGAACTTCAACTCCATTCCAGAGTTTCAGTCGGACCAGGTTAGAGAGCACTTTCAGAGAATGTTGAAATAAATCCATTTGGCATGTTCTTGCTGCTGATGTCACCAGACATTCAAAACATATCATCTCAAGTGTATGGTCAAAATGTGTCTCCCTGTCTTTCTTGACAGCCTGTCTGTGACTATGAATGCATCTTAAGACAATTTCCAAAAGCCTAACAAGATTAAAATCTTTCTTGAATATTTTCTGTGCAGAAAATTGCTTGCAGATGGCTGCAAGCTTGTCCTTGGATGTGTATTTCATGCTACTTGTGCTTATGGGGTCTGAAAGAGCTTTGAAAGCAAAGAGCAGAATGCTGACCATCTTGGTTTGATGCTTCATGCTTGTACTGGCTGCTTTCACAAGAATCCTTAAAGTGCTCTTAATATGAGTGCTGTCTTTGCCTAAGTGTCTAAACTTAATAGTCTCTTCTGGGAGAGGTCCTCCAAGGACAAAGCTCTGAGGTTTATACAGTACACCTGTCTCCTCCTCTATCTCCACCCATGGCTGAAGCTGCAAAAAGTTATCGATGAAGCCCCCCAGATCTCCAAACAGGACAGTTTTGTCTTTGGGAGAGATCTGTGTTGAGACAGTATCAGTGGAGAATTGGATGTTCAGATTGCAGTAAAGTCCTTCCCATTCTTCTAGCCTGTGGGATGGTGAGTCCATCAAAACTCCCACTACTTTACCTTGCATTGCTTTTAGTGCTGTCAACATGAAAGCTATGCATGAATTGTCTTTTACCACTGTTACATATCTCCAAGGCCTTTTGCTTTCTGGAGATGTAATTAACTCACACAGGGTGAGCATCTGATGGTATGTGGGAGACCTGCCTTTGAAGCAGGAAAATGCTCTGTAAAGATGTGTAAGAAGCTTTAACACTCTTATTTGTTCGGCTTTGTCCACTCTGTGGCTCCAGACCTCCCTAGTAGAAATTACATACACCATAAGGTAGCAGAAAATACCAATAATGACCCAGATGCCAACAGGACCAGCATAATCCAGGCTTTTAAATAAAATTACTAAGATCAGGATACCCATGATGCTTAGGTCAAGCCACGTCCATGGATTGCTGATGTTTTCATTTACTTTATGGTACATCTTATTAACAAGCACCCCGGCGTTACTGGTTTTGTCCAGAGAGGCAGTGCTGTTTTCCAAAAACCTGAGTAGGTCTTCTTCACTGGAAACTAGCTGCTTCTCCAGGTTTTGGTAAAGTGCATTTAGTTCAGATGTTTGGTTAATCATGTCCATAATTGAGAGCCCCTGTGGGTTAGTCCAGGTTGGGGGGAGGTTGTATCTCTGCAGAAGCTCCAGCAGCTCCATGGTTTTGCAATGGGCAGTCTGTTTACTTCCATGTTTTTTTGTCACAATGTTTAATAGATTCAGAGCCTGCTGACCACTCCAGTGTCCTTGGCCTGTCAAGGAGAGCAGGGGGGACGCAACAGAGAAATCCAGACCCATCTCATCCAGAATACATCTCAGGCATTCCCTCTGTACCTCCGCCCAGCTCTCATCTGCCTCGTTCTCTCTGAGTTCATCAAGGAAGCAAAGAAGCAGCTGTAGGCATTTCACTTTGGAGCAGCATTTCAATGGCTTGACATTCAGCATTCTTGACCAGGTGTCATTTAGGGCAATAGTGAAAAGGTGCTGTCTCTTGGTGTCTGTCCCCACTGTGTAACTCATAGTTTGCACAATCGGCTTCAGGTCAGATTTCCCAATGGGACCTGCTGCCTCACCATCTTCCCCTGCTGCCGTTTGGCTCAGCTTGGCGATGATCTGTTCCTGAGCCTGAAACAGAATATCTGATGCAATTGTCCGATCTTGACACAGGAGGCGCTTAAACGCCTCAAAAAGTGCTTGTTGGTTCGGCGCATCGGTTTCATCAGCAGGAATAAACTCTGGCCTAGGCTCGTTTTCAGGGTTGCTCTCCTCCTCATGGAACACCTCTCTGGTGACCTCTGAGCTCTGCCACTTTTCCTCCACTGTTCGTCTGTTGGCAGCACTTAACTCTCTGGCCAATTCCAGCCCTTCCTTCAGCTCTCGCTCCAGCTCATCCTTTCCCCTTACCGGATCTTTCCTTTCCAACTGTGTAAGGAGACAATGTGCACAAAGTATATGTTCCTTTTCTTCATCAACACTCTTTGCTCCTTTGGCTTTTTTGGACTCATTTTTTAAGTCTTTTTCAATGTGGGTCAATTCCTTCCACTTTTCAAGGGGCTGCTTACACTTCAAACACACTGGCTTGGACTCCTTGACACCCATTTTCCCCTTAAGTTGTATCTTAAGTTAGACCACATGTACAACCTGGAGAAAAGAAGATGAGTTTGAGTAATTGATTATGTTCAGTAGAATATTTTATTTCAGGTGAACAAGCAAATATGGTAGTTGCTATATAATAGTTTTATTTAGATGAATGAGACTGTAAGTCAAAGTACAGTTTCTGTTGGTATTTAGTATATTCTGTTAGCTAACAACCCAAGATGTGGAAGCTGGCTAAAGCAAGCGATTTTAAACTTTAGTTCATGTTTTACTCTGAGGCTAGTTAGCCATGTTTTGGTGGAACATATTCAACGTTTTGTGAGTGTCAATGTGTAGTATGAGGTTTGATTGGCTTAGTGGCTGGCTTCTCGACAGCTTTAGCTAGCATGCAACTGTACCTTTTCATGACTGTCACTATAATTTAAGCACATTTCAGGTCAACAAAACATAGCTTTAGAAACTGTTTTTGGTAATTGCAAGTCACCATGAACATGTCTGATAACACTACTTACACAAAATATATTTTATGACCGTATTAAGCTTTTTGAGCTAATCTTATATGACAAATAGCAAACATTTATTATAGAAATTTGTATCGTTTCATTGTTTTAATGTACCAGCCTGAAAATAATGAAAGTGTAAATATTTTCAACATACTTAAGATTGAAATTGAACTAGTTGGCTTTGTTTTGGTATAAGAGATTCAACTTTGTGTGCTGGTGACTAGGCCCTTAGGCAAAGATACATTTACAGTAGGGTTCATACTAAAGTCATGGGTGTGATTTTACAGAAGATAATGTTATATTATTCTGTGTGTGTACTATCAGTTTGAATAAATTGTGCAAGTCTGTTGAATTGATGTCAGTTGGAGATTTATTGTATGTGATTATCTCCTATAGATAATGTTTGAGACCTGTCTGTGAATACAGTGTCATTAAATTATATCTACTTGATTATGGGTCATTTTAGATTTATTTCAGTTCAGCAGATGTTTCTGTTTTGCTCAAAGTTGTACTATGAAATGACAAAACAGATTATTGATACAAACATTTACAAAATGGCTTTTAAGTTAAATTTGTATAAAATATCTCTGTCCCGAACCATGGAAGTTTGAACACATTTTTGAACCCTTTTGTCTGTATGAAAACAGTTGAAATTTGAAAACAGTCTATGTAATTAGCAGACACATATCATTTGATATAACCAAGAAATTGCTTGGGAGATGTACTTCTAATAAGTTATATTTTAACCATAAAAACCTCTGGTATATATTGCTTGGTATTTTCTGTTGGTCATGATTTACATAGGCAACTGTAGACAGCCTGAAATTTTTCATAACCTACCGGTTGAGACCTCCCCAAATAGTTAATGTTTAGACAGTGATTTATGTGAGCTTGTTAATATTCTACAAAAACGTATTCTTGTAGATGGGCTTGGTTAGGAATACAATAGCAAAAAGTATTGCAGCTTATGTGAGCTTATCTGTTAAAAGGCAGTACATTTGTCAAATGGTCTGATTAATTCAGTTAATAAATATTAAAGGCTATAATAGTAGGCCACATTTTCAGAACAGAATAAATTATCAATGGTAAATTCCTTCCATGTTCCTAAATGCACAGTACCTGCACCTTTGTCTATGGCTGGCTATACATTTCCAGTTTCAGTTCAATTTTGAATGCCTTTGGCAGTTATTTGTTTACTTGAATTTGCCTGGTGGAATCAGATATGGCTGTATTGGGCATGGTCATGAGTAGGGCCTGAGCATCAAATATGTGGGTGTTTTGTACTTACAGGTGTCATCAGCCCATTTGCAAATGGATAAATAAATGTTCCTTTTGAAATCTGAAGTTGGTGCTAGATGCAAACAATACTAAATGTATGTATGCTCTTCTCTTTATAACAGTGTATTTTTGGAGGATCTTGCGAATCCAGTGGGTAAGTTGAGTCCACTTTTAGAAAGCTTAGTAAGGATATCAGTGATGGTCTGTCCGTAGCGGCCTTTGATTTGAAAGTAGCCCCCAGTAATTAGGACTATAAAGTCAAAATTGCTATAGAGCAAAAATGGCAGAAGTAATATGGCAAAACTACAAATTGTTACCTTTTATTTCTGGCTGTTTCAACACTAGGGTGATGGCTTTTTACAAACTCATTTCCCTGTATCATATTTGGATGAGCTTTCATTAAAGATTAGATAGAATCTTTTTGGCCTCGACCAGATATACACACATGAATTTGGGCAGTTACTCCCATACCTTCTTATAGATCCTCTCCTACTCTGTCAGATTGGATGTGGAGCATCAGTAAAGTGGAATTTTAAGGTCTACTCAAAGATGTTCAAAGTCAGAGCTTTGGCTGAGTGCTTTTGGTTGCTGTGGTGCTGAGAGAATTTTTTGCCCCAGTCTGAGGTCCTGCGTGTTTTGGGTGAGTATGTTAATAACGACCAAAATGTGTGCCCATTGTAAATCATGTGAACTCTGAATTAGCCCCAGGTGGACAAATAAAATGTTTTATGATCATCAAAGGACACAGGTTGGATCTTAGCTCAATTTTCTGAATCATTAACAAAGATTCTGAATTATTAAATTAGATACTACTGAATGAGCAAAACAATGCATATAGTAAAATGTAATGAAATGAGAAAATAATGAATTAATACATTTTCCAAAACGTTCCTCAATTTAAAATCCTAATCTAAAATGCTGCAGGGTAACAGTAATCGACAGATCTCTGCTAATATTTGACACACCATTTCCAAGGTAACAGAAACTAACAAAGATCTCTGCTACTATTGGACTCACCATTTTCTGGGTAACAGCATCTGACAGATCTCTGCTACTGCTGGACTCACAATTTCCAGGTGTATGATCATGTCCGGTAACTACATTGGTCCCAGATGCTGCAGTGAAGTTGGTAAGAGTAAGTGGAGCTCGTCACTGTATATAGACACTGTGGACCATCTCATTACCACTGTTCAATTCCTCCAGGCTAAATCAGATAAAGACCTACTTGCAGTAGTAAATCCCTAGACTGGATTGATAAAGGGATTTACTGTACTGCTGATATGATAAGAGACAACCATTATGGCGCCTCTTTTTTGGACTGGCCGTGCCCTCCCGATGACCTGTTTAGACTTACACCAATGGGTTCATCAGGAGGTTTTCTGCCAAGACATTTGGAAGTCAGACCCAGCTGGCGTTTACATTCAAGTCATTTAGCAGACACACTGGAAGAGGCTCAAGAATCCTAATTGGGTTTATATAAAGCAACTATCCATGCATGTTTTATTAAAACAATAACACAGGCTGGGGTAATGCATACAACGGATAGCACAGCCTACACACCCTGAAAATGCAGCTCTCCTTACATCAGTCCCAAATCTTCTATAGGGTTGTGTTCTGGGCTCTCTGGGCCATTCCAAGTCATTGATTTTATTGTATAGACAGTTAGGTCTCACAGTTTCACTGTGAACCACTAATAACAAATGAGTCAAAAATTAAAATCATTCCATATAATTCCATGTTTTATTCATAAAGATTCCCAGGATTCACTCAACACGTACAATTCTCAGGCATGCTGTCAGATTGTTTGTCCCACGCTTCCTTATCCAACTTAACCAGAGCAGCAATGAGGGCCCAACAGTCATTCACATTCTCACCTGCCCCCTTTCGCACACACGCACGCACACACACAAACACTAGGCACTCAAACAGCACTGTTGTAAAGTAGTCTGATGTAGTCTTGGATAGTTATCAAAAGGAGGCACTTTTGAAGTAGTTAGCACTGTTACTGGAGGGTGCCTTTTCGGATACCCCTGGATCCTCTTGTATGAGGTGTAATGTTCACACAGTGCAGACGGGCCATTTAAAGAACTGATGACTAGTAGTACTATTTGGGTTGGAGCTGGGCTACTAAGAAAACACTAGCCAATCGGAAGACTAATGTTCGTCCATGCAAACAAGCAAGTGTCTCATTCTGAATTAGAAACAGTCACTGGAACGATTATTCCAACAAACGTAGAGGAAAACGCTTAGACAGATATAACTCCTAGCTCCGGGTCATTAGAGAAAACAAAACAATTGTGCATGTCTCAGTCAATTGCGGACATGAGCTCTTTAACATCTTCAGATTTCGACGGACCTGAGAATATCTCATACTGACTACACAAGCACAATCCAGAATTGGAGGGGAATGCTGGAATAATCATTGGGCTGGAGGAATTTTGTGTACAGATTAATTCAATGCAAAACAACGCTCCTTCTGAACATCTGATGCCAAATATTAATGAAGCTGCCAACGTACGCATGTTGTTTTAAACCTTATTACATGTAGCTTAAGAGTCTGAATACATGAAGGGAGAGTGGCCTTGTTCTTCCGTGCATCACTAACACACAGACAGTATTTAATGCTTTCTTTAACACGAAAAAATAAGTTAGTGGATGTCAAGTTTTGAACCCCAATGGCGGAAGCTTAGTCCGTCCGCCCTCAAAGTCCCTCGTCTGGAGTTGAATTGCACACAGTGAGATGAGGTTACGGCAACAGTTTTAAAAGGAGGCACCGTGAGGAGTCCTAAAAGTCTCTCATCAGTCCCCAGAAACAGCTGCTCTTTAGTTCCTATACAGTGCAGAGTTTTGCAAACCTTCTGGTCAAAAGCAGTGCACCATATAGGGGGTATGGAGGCAATGCAGCCATGTTGTGTAGGCTGCCCTGGTTGAATGATCACCGCCTCTGGGGTTTGGTCCTATTGTCTACCTGAGGCCGTCTCCCTCCAGGAACCCCAAACACCGGCAGACTTCCTCTCTCTCCACACCCAGGCGACACCCCCTTCGGGTGGACTACAGTGCGACTCGTTGTCCCCTGGGCAGGCTGGCTGGCGGAGGGCGAAGCGATGGGTGCCGTCTCTTTACGAGAGTCTGACGAGAGTGGGTTTCTTCGCTCCCTCCGTGGTGGGTCGATGCGGGTCGTACGCGGACGGGGTGAGTAGTGCCGCCGCCCATCACCTCTTCTGCTCCCAGATCTCAGCCATGTTCAAGTCCAGCTTTTCAAGTGTCCGCAGTGCCTGGACGTTCTCGGTGTAAAACGCCACGTCCACTGTCACCAGCCTGAATCGGGGTGAGAGTAAAGAGGGAGTCGTGCGTGTGGTGGGTCAGAGACGTCCTTTAGCAGACACATCAGAGCAACTTACACTGTCAATTGTATACACTTGGTAAGTATATCATATAGAGCTGTCATGATATCAGACTTTCACTACACCATTATCGTGGCCAAAATAATTCTCGGTAAAGATATTATCGCGGTATCTATAGAAAACTTGAAGTAAAAAAATGCTGTCAGTCAAATTAATCTTCAACGTTGTTTCATGTTTTTTTGTCTCTTTTTTTGGAAGTTGAATTACACAAAAAATACGAGTCTATGGAGGTAGAGAGAGTCTGTAATCATAACTGTACAAAGAAAATGATGGAAGAATACAAAAAGAACAATTCCACTTAATGTACAGTGAAAAGATAACCACATGAACTGATGATAAAACATCCAGAACACCTAACACCAAGAGGGGTTTTTGGATAAACATTTTCACCTAGTGAATAGGCTACAAAAAGGTGTTAATTTAAACACTAGTGTCCAGTCCAGTGTATAGGTCCAGACTAGTAGTTTAAGCAAATGCATTGTTTGTCCATGAATAAGGTATTTTAAAACTGAGGAGTTTTGGGAAAAATACTATTCCCTATTTTCCATGTGAATGGGCTACTAAAGCGCCGTGTCTTTGCGGATCTCTACCAGGGGTTCTAGTGGGGCTAACGAGTTCATTTCACCACCAGTACATAGATTCAGTCTCCTTTAAGCACACACACCGTTTGTCTATATTTGACATGAATAAGGCATATCAAAAATGAGAGAGGTTTTGGGAAAAATACGACTTCAGTTTCACCTAGTGAATATGATTATTATCATGTGTGTAGTATTAACATGACGTCAATATTTCTTTTTTTAAATATCACTGTTATCGTCAATGACGGTATATCATGACACCCCTAATATCATATAAAGGGAGGGGGATGTTTATGCAGGCAGCGCAGTTCTGACAGATTTTGATGAAAAGCTACATTATATTTTCACATCCATTCTTTTTTGAAGCTCATCTGATTAGTGAAAAGACCAATAAGAAGAGATTTTCCCTTTAGCATTTTTTTAAGTCAATGAATTGAAAATAACCGGTGTCAGGTGTTTGGTATGGTCAATCCAAACCATCAAAGAATCTAACAGGATTTGTTTTGTTATTAAACAAAACAGATTTAGAGAAAAACCCACCCATGTTGAGGTCCTCCATCATGATGCACCCCGAGTCGGACCAGCTGCCTCTTCAGGTGCATTTTAAAGCTAGCGTTGATCCTCAAGAACAACATCTAGGTCCAGAGAGGGAGAGAAAAGAAAAGCCCTGCTTACACATCCTCAAAACCTTCATGACAGTGTTCTAGGTATACTTAATTGCAGTTGAAACCTCCGATATTTACTTGACCAAGACGTTGTAACACGTCATACATTTCTCCAGAGAAACGTCACAGTGCTTGGGCTGGTTTAACGCCGTCTCTTACCTGGGCCTGGTCCTCAGGTAACAGCTCATAGAGAGCTTCGTGCATTTTGGCCATTTGTTTGCAGACATTGCGAAAACAGGCCGAAGGCATGGGGGCCTTGACTTCATACTGGCAGGAGACAAAGTAGACGCGCGCATTAGACGTTGTGACCTGACGATATTGTTGGGAAGACGTTTGTGAGGGGCCTAAAGCGGCACAACGCACCTTTGCTAGCACCTTCTCAAACAAGCTGTCCATGATCGCCACCAGTTTGGCGGAGATCTCCGCTATGTGATCGTTGTAGTCCTGTCAGATGGAGATGAAGGACTTGAAACTCACTATGTTCTACATGTCATATTAATGAGTGTTAATGACGGTCCTCTACCTGACATGTAAAGGTCCCCAGTCTTATTACATAGTGCCAATGCACATTTTGGCTGCGTTTACACTGTCCACCCCAATCTGGTTCTTGTGGTCAATGACTGACCAATTCAATCACCAATGAAAACAATAATTGGTCAAAAGACCCATTCGTGAAAAATTGGGACAACTGTGTGTAAACGTAACCAGTGTGTTTGCTCGGTTTACTGTATTCCTATATGTTTCCCCCTGTGGCACTATTTGGCAAATTTCCGGCAACTGTAGCGGATTGCACAACCAGACTAAATAAGTGAATGAAAAGTCAGTGCACACCTTAGTGATGTGGTCAAAGTGCCTGAGGACGCTGTACTGCTTGGGCGTCAGTTTGGTTTCAAAGTGGGCCCTGATGACGGGAATGTAGTGAACCACCAACTGCAGACAGCGTGAGGCCAGGGCTGGGGAGAGGCACAGGATTAATGGGATTCAGGGCCCTCTAAAAGAACAATGCCCTGCAACGACGGGATAGCACAGCATTAGTAAATGGCCTACCCAGGTTTTTAGTGGTGATGGTCTTGAGGCCGACCACTTGCAGTGCGCCTGCCCCCAGAACCAACTGGCAGCTCCTGGAGTTGAAGTGCTGTCAAACAGAGAAAGAGGAAGATGGTATTTGTCTTATTGCATGGCTGAATAACTAGTAACGTGTATTGAAGTCACTAAGCTAGTTAAAGGTGTTGCTATTACTATCTGCATAAGCAGGTAACGTTAGCTTGGATTGTGGCCTTGGCACACATGGCACTTGACCAACCGCTTAGAGTTTTGTCTTGAATCGCTAGTTGCTAGACACCAGCTTTGAGTCAATAAGGAGAAGAAATACTGACTGTCTACACAGAGTTCCATGCTGACAAGTAATCAATCTTAACGCAACAATCGCTAATCAGTTGCTAATTGCTCGTGTCTGAGCGCAAACCAAGCAACAATATGCACACAATCCTTTAGCTACAAATGTAGCTACAACAACAGAACAAATAGGATATAGAATGGCAGTTGTAACCCCTGTAAAATAATCTTGTAAAATGTAAGTATGTATTCATAAAATATTTTGTTGTAAAGGATTTGGCTATACCAACTATGTCAATATCTTAGGCCATAACTTGCCTTGATTGATTACGCCTCAATCAAAAGCAGTGGTAATAATGAATGCCCAGTTAATTGTTGTAGGGTGCACTTTGTCTATGATGATAATCATAACAAGGAAAACCATTCAAATTGATAAGGTGATCCTAGCAGGCTTTTTAAAATGTTGTTCAAACAATAAAAGGTAACAGGATAATGTTACTGAATATAATTGTCATATTTTACACAGCAGAGTGACAGATTTGTTCGGTTAAGCTATAATGATCATCTATATAGTAACACTTTTAATAAACCATAATTATTCTCTTTAAGAGACAAGACCCAAGGGAGAATAATGGTTACAGCCAAAGCAAAGAGTTTCATTTTGAGGGTCTAGTGCAGGCAAGCTGGAAATTGCCAACAAAGCAGTCTCTCTCTAGCAAGGTCATCAAGATAGAGAGTGTGTGAGGAGTGTATGTAATCTAGACAAGATACCTACCTGTGGATATTTAGATCAGGGTAGGGTCTGCCCACTACCCTAAATGAGTTCAACCCAACATTTTGAGTAATTTCAGAGATCGCTAACATTTCTTCCTTTAGATTGGCTAGGACAGGGTTATCATTTTGGGATTGTTTCAAATGTGGAAAGCCAATTTTGAGGCCCATGTAATATTTGTATAAGCACTTTTTAACCTTAGATCCCACCTGTTTCAGAAGCCTTCTGCTTTGGAGGTATACCTGTCCCATAGGAGTGTGAGGGATCAAAGGTTGGTCTTATTAGTGAAACAGAATGGGGGAATGATTAAAAGTAAGGATCAATTAATTCTGAATCTAAACTTAACTTCTCGTCTTCTCCAAATTATTTTAATCTTTGATTCAACGTGTTGTCCTGTAGTTAGCTTAAAAAAATATATAAGAGAGATGTGATATTTGTGAAGTCTTGGAAGACTAGCTGTCATTTAAGAGGGAACAGTTAGCAAAACTAAAAACGGTAAACATTTGCAGGGGCATTACACATCTGCCATGTCCCAAAACAGATTTCGGGAAACTTGGCGTTCTTCAGTTTGTTACATCTACTTCTGAGATAGGTTTGGTGTCAAGGGAGGGAGGTAGGCAGATTTCAGAATGGGAAACGGCAGATGCAAGATTTGGGTTTATTGGGGTTACTTCAAAACTGACTTTGTTGTGCAAGATTCCATCTTTGTTTTCCGTAAAGTATGGTTCTGAATCCAGCATTCACCAATACACCTGTCCATCGAAGAGGAACCTCGCACCTTTCTTCAAGATTCCTGTAAAGCCAAACCAAGTCCAGACCTACAAGGGACTGTTTTGTGCTCAAAGGGCGATGGACATTCCCGGGTGCAACGATGCGGGAGAGTACGGGGGCTAGCCCATCACCAGCCGCCGCAGACGGAAGACAAGGCCTCTATGGAGCAGAAGTAACCGTCTGAAGAGGGACACTTGACTGAAGGGCCACAGGAGGGAACAGTACAGACAATAGCAGGAAATACGCATCAGACGAGGGCACAACAAAATGGCCGACAACGTCACAGAGGAAGCAGCAGCGTCAGAAAGGCTTAAATGGCACGGCGGCCTCACACGTAACAACTACGGCAAACGAAACGGTGGAATGGTGAGTACAGTGCAACGCAACGGGGCTCCCATGGTCTACAACCGCCCTAGTCAGGAGTCAGGACAAGAGGAAGCCAGGTCAAGCCTTTCCCGTGTGGCACTTTCTGAGTTCGAGAGGCAGATTAGTGGCACGAACGACGTCTCGTTGAGGGACATGGCAGTAAGGCCTGACAAGTCCTTGTTATGTCTGGGGCATCTCCAAACATACATTGGCGACAGAACAGCACAACTTTGAGACTTGAGCCAGACAGCCCAGCTGGGGCACAGGGTAGGTGAGAATGTTTGTCAAAGAGGGACCAACATCAAGAACGAGGCAGGGAAAGTTTTAGGGCCGATATGCCTGAAGACGAAGATGATGACAATACAAATGTAATGGTGCGTTGAATGATACTTGGCTGTCACTTGTCTGACTAAAACATTTGGTGGCAAACCACGCTTGATGGACAGGATTCTGACTGCCGGTTTACTGCATCGTACAGGAACAAAGGTGTCTTTAAACAGCTTGAATGCAGTAACTTCGCTGTTAACCTGACTAATGCTCATTTAGTAGAACAAACAGCGGCGTCCTTAATGGAACTAATTTGGCCAATGGATAATCACAAAGGTAGTCTCCACTGATCTGTAGCATTACAACTACCTCCTAAATTAAATATCCTTTCTTATTCTGAATAAAATGTTAGAAATATGTGCAATACTACAAAATCAACAATTACGCTATTTTCATTTTTAAATTAATTTAAAAACTCCATTATGATATTTACTGAATAATCACCCAGCCCTAGAATTTGGTTGTGTTCACCCATTCAATCTTTTTTATTTATTCAGACATTACCTAGGTGAGCTGTGGTCAAATTCCTCTTTTAGTTTGCTAGGGTAGACAACCAAATCTCAACATAACAGTTACAGCATGTGACCAGTAACTAAAAGGGTTTATGATCCTAGAGCAGACGAGGTAAAATAAGAATGTCCCTGAACAAGACCGTTAACACTTATTGCTCTCCGCCAACTCGTTCACTCACACCTTTGGTGGGTTGATGGGTTAAAATAATTCATATTTTGCTCGGGCTGTGTTCAAATGACAACGCAATCCCTGACAGGGGGTAGGGGAGAGTGGATCTACCTTGAGTAGGTCAGAGAGGCGGGTCAGCATGTCGGTGGCTATGGAGGGGATGTCGTTGACACACTGACAGTACTCCAGGAAGATCCGGATCAGTATCAACACAGTCCTGAAGTCGGATGGATGGGGGGAAAGGTTAAAATGTAAATAGTTCCAATAGTAGTACCAAGCACACCTCTTATCTAGGGAATCTCTTCAGGTGTGATAATGGCAGAAACTTTCGTTTACGCTCTTTAAAATCACTTTAAGTAATT
This sequence comes from Esox niger, assembly GCA_016801105.1. Taxonomy (NCBI): domain Eukaryota; kingdom Metazoa; phylum Chordata; class Actinopteri; order Esociformes; family Esocidae; genus Esox; species Esox niger. The sequence continues at coordinate 28,444 of JACXGJ010003105.1, forward strand.
GGACCATGGCGTAGAAAGTTAGTAGATCAAAACTTACCCAACAACAGCATATTTCTGTCCATCAATGTGTAAATAATCCCTTGGTTTCCTCTCTTCTGTGCCTGTGGGTATAGTCAGTGACGGGTATAGTCAGTGACGGGTATAGTCAGTGACGGGTATAGTCAGTGACGGGTATAGTCAGTGACGGGTATAGTCAGTGACGGGTATAGTCAGTGACGGGTATAGTCAGTGACGGGTAAAGTCAAAAGTACATGCAGGGCAATGTGTAACTTGCCATACACCTTCAACAGATTCTCCTTTTAGTAATCCAGCAACAGAAAAATACTATTACACACTCTGACTGAGGAAACCACTCCCTACGTATTTTCTCTGCATTTTTCTTTTGTAATTCTGATCAGAAAAATAACATGGGACAATCATTATTTTTCAGGGAGTCAAAATTCTTAATTTAAAACAGGCCTCCTTTCCAGGGAACCACGAGTGACAATAGTGAAGAGAGTAAAGGGGAATAACTGGTTTTAACCGCAGGTTTTGAATTATATAATTTCTAATATCTCCTCCAAAACCTGCATGTTGGCTTGTGCGGTATGTCCATGAGACATCAATGGAGATTTTAGAAAAGGTCCACTTTAAACCCATGACACAAATACATCACATAAAATGTGTATGGCATCACAATCAATTGGGGTTCCCAAATGTTCAGTTCTTGCTATTACAGGACATTTGTTCTCTCAAATCGCTTTAGTGGCGGGAGATCAATTTAACCCTACACTCGTGCCAGCTCGATCCTGCATAGAGACAGTCCAACAATTACTTCAAGCGATTTAGGAATTTTGACAAATATTAGATATTAATTGTTATTTTCTTTAAAGGGCAAGCTCTGGCAAGGCCATTGGTGTCAGTGTTGAGGTTACCAAATAAAGCCAGTTAATGGGTGCATGGTAGCAAAGTGTTATGGGACGCGTAGTATTTCTGTCACCTTGGGGTTTGCGTTCAGGAAGTGTGATCCTGCCGTCGGCTATCGAGTTAACCAGGTCCTGGAACTCTGCAGGGACCTCGGCCTGTTTCCAACGCTCATTGTCCAGCAGCAGACTGGAGAAAACATACACAGCAGATTTCTGCGTTGGGACAATACTGTGTGTGTGTGTGTGTGTGTGTGTGTGTGTGTGAGACCACTGCAAAAATTAAGAGACCCCTGCACCTTTCTCTTTCAACAAAACGTTGAAAAGGACAATTTTGAGTGAGGAACAGAAGTGTTCTATTAGCAGTGGTCTCTTCATTTTTTCCTGAGTTGTATATATGCCGCCTGTGTCCATCTCCAGTACCTGAGCTTGGTCTTGCGCTCCTCGTGGAAGCGGTGGACGAAACGGTTGGCCTGACTCTGCAGCGCCCCCCTCAGGGAGACGCTGCGTCGGCAGCACAGCTCCTCCGTGTCCCTCACGAACCCCTCCACCGCCTGGGACAGACACACAAACTCCGCCGAGCTGAGACGCTCCAGGGAGCCGTCCTGACGCGAGAGACAAAGGGGGACGATGCTAGGTTACCAACCAGAAGGACTAACAGGAAGGGTGATCTTGAAATGACATTGTTAACTCATCGAGTCAATGGATATTCAAAACCCTCTGTCCAGTCGCACAAGACGGAATGGGTTTGCAAGCCAACAGAGACAATCATTAGCTAAAAGGGGGACTAAAGCCAATAGTCATTGGCCTTTCTGCCTGTTGTGAATCCAGGAGGGATGCTTGATATCAAGTACCTTGGCTCTGGCCATGAGAACCTTGACACAGCGATCGTGACTGACGTCCGAGGCTGTGTAGAGAAGCTCCTGGATGTTGTTGGCCACGCGGCCCAGCTCCAGGTCGCTGGGCATCATGTCCTCACTGAAGGGGGCAGACGCCACAGAAATATAGTTACTAGAATGGCCCTTGTCATTTCATTGCCTTGATACAGATAACAGATTATAGACAATTTAGCAAAAAGAATGACAAAGGTGATAGAGGTTTGTCTTCTTAGGAACTGGAAAATGTTAAGTCACTCAGTTGCGCTCAAGCACATTAGTTAGGTTTCCCGTTTCGCTTGGAAAAATTGACCCACTTGTCGATTTGTGTCTAAATGGTCATTTCCATGTTGGACGAGACATTTTGGGGTTGTTACTGGGTTGTACTATTCTTAATTGAAGTGGTTGATGAGTCCAACATAGCTGTAGAAGAACCCGGGCCCGTTCTACATCCTTCAATATGAGAACCAACGGTTGACAACGACAGACTGACAGACCCAATGAATAGATCCACTGATACAGGCAGGCTCAAAAGAAAATGTAATTTTGTTTGCTTGGCTAGGAAAATCTTGTTTTGTTGACCAGCTGACTGAATGGGGTGTTTTCGCATTGTAGGACACGTTTGACAACTTGGCAAAATGACAAATAAAGGTCTGCATGCTAAACATTTGAGGTTTTAGTGAAGGTGCAAACGACTCACTTGTGAAAGGCGCTCATTCAAATAAACTCAGTGAGCTCTGTCTTGTAAGCTACTGTTATGTGTTATCCAGAACGGTAGGTACGTCCTCCATATACCAATATGGACCAAAGTTGATCAATGCGAGAGACTGAGGTAACTATTTTATGAAATTCACTTCAATAAACGCTGATCGAATTTGAAACTTGAACTTGATTGGTGAAGGTTCAGAATGTACATTTGGTGGTATAAGCAGATACTCACGAGACGCTGGCACCCCCTCCTGGCTGGAAGGTGTGCTCCCTGCTGGAGGACGATTCAGTAGTCCCTGAGGCAGAATCACTACCACAACCGTCCAGCCGTGACTGAGACTGCCTGGGCCCCACGACAGAGCTCTGTTCCTGGCCACCCTGATGTTTGGGCCCCACAATGGAGCTCTGTTCCTGGCCACCCTGCTGTTTGGGCCCTGCGGCGGAGCTCTGTTCCTGGCCACCCTGCTGTTTGGGCCCTGCGGTGGAGCTCTGTTCCTGGCCACCCTGCTGCTTGGGCCCCACGGCAGAGCTCTGTTCCTGGCCTCCATTGCCACCCTGGTGGAGTTGAGCTTCATTGAGTGCATCACTGATGAACAGGCCCTCGTGGGTGAGGTAAGCCAGCTCTGCTTCCCCCTGGGAGAGCGTGGTCCCCTGGGCCTGGGCCCCCGCCTCAGCCCGCTCCAGCTCCAGAAGACGGCTCTTCTGGTTGCTGTCCAGAGCCTCCAGCACCACGTTCCTCACTACACTTAGTGTTGCCTAGGGGGGCGCGATAAGAACATTCAGTAAACATCTAGAGCGTTCCAAAAAAGAACTACAACATATCATTAAAGACACATAAACCTGAGTGTTAAGGAGGTAACTATGTACTGAGACCCAGTAACATCTTAAAAACCTGCTTTGCACAAAGTAGAATCACAAGCTAAGACAACAGAGTCCCACTCCTTTCTAACAGTAGCTGGCTGTTTCTTTAACGATTATTGCAAAAATAATAGTGACACTGACTTTTGCCTATTAACACAGAGAGCATTAACCTGCCTCCCCAAAGGACCTGCTGCACATCTGAACAATTGTATTGGGACTTGTGATAAGTGGTGATGTCTGAGACAGGCTTGTGAATTATATTAGAGTGATTCTCACCTTGATTCTCTTCAGGAAGAGAATGAAGTTCTCAAACACGGACTTGAGAAGCTGGAACCACTGGGGGAAAGTCATCAGACGCATCTGGTCCGCCAGCCTGACCAAACGCAAGCAGTCCCATTTATTAGCTAAGCAGTTAGCAATGGAATATTTTACTATTAAAACCTCTATTAGACAGTTCTAAAGCATTGTACAGTGTACACACAAAATACACAGCGCCCACCTATCGTCCTAGGTAAATATGAACATGGTCGTGGTAAAAAAAGTTACCGCTGATAATAGGTAGATAATTTGTAGATAATCTATTATATATCATATTAATCTTACTTGAGCGAAAATTGTAAAAAAAAAAAAGTTATTAAGAAATATTAGTATTAAAAACATGGACCGTTGGTGAAATATTATGAAGAAAATCCTAATGAAGTATATTCTGATTCAAGAACCAGGATTTTTTAGGCCAAAACCTTTCTGCCTTTACCAGAAAGCTAAAACTGGGCCATCGCTTGATCTTCCAGTAGGATAAAAACAGTAGGATAAAAATCCACATGAAAATGGTTTACTGACTACAGAATCAAGAAATGGCCATTACAGTCCCCTGACAGAAACCCCAGTGAACCAAAGGTGAGAGTCCACAAGCTCTCTACATCAGAGTCCTTGCTTCTGGACAGTAAAATTGTGTCAACTCCCTATCTGTTCTCTGATGTCACAGAAAATTACTGAAGAAGACACAGAGCTGATATCTAGGCAAAGGCAGGGTAGACAAAGTGAAGGTGCACTTTTTTTTCTTTAATTAATTAACGGTCAGATTCGTATATGTTGTGTAAGATCATACTAATAAACAAAAACACACATGCTATTAAATCTCTCCTCAAGCCTAGAATTTACTGGAGACTGATTTGTTGAATAAAAATGGATTTGAAACGTTTTCCTTGTGATTTTAGTCTATTTGTACTACAACATGTTCTTTTGGCAAATAAAATCATCCAAAAATAGATAATTGTCCTCCCAGTGCTGCCAGCTTAATCCTCTATTCCTAAACAATACCATTCAACCTGACAATCTGTAATGTTACACTCTTAAAACACACCTCATGACTATTCCGTCATATTGACAGGAACAAACTCGCCCACATTTTCCCAGCCCTCGTCAGCCTGGCCACCGAATGGCAGCTTGACAGATGTACGTTGTCCATTGTTTAGTCAACCATAACCCTAACTAGTTTATTTTATGTTGAGCAGGAATTCTGAGTAACATGCACCACAGCTTGAGGGCAGCTCAGTCAATCAAAGCCAAACCAAATGTCAGCATGCAGCAATGTACTCACTTGGTGACTACGTTCGGGTCGATTTCCTCAATCCATGAAACGGAGTCAACGACACACTGCGGGAGGAGGGAGTGTTACTTCCCATATCTTTTTTTTACTCATTCAAAAATATTACTCGTTTGATAATATCATGAAAAGACATGAGTGGAATTTGCAGAAAAAAAGGAAAAATGTAAGTGCATACTTTGTAGATATGTTGACCCTATAACAGATCAATAGCAGCAGAAAATACAGCATTTGCATTTGAGGTATCAATCTATCACCAGAGTGAGGTATCAATCTATCACCAGAGTGAGGTAGCAATCTATCACCAGAGTGAGGTAGCAATCTATCACCAGAGTGAGGTAGCAATCTATCACCAGAGTGAGGTAGCAATCTATCACCAGAGTGAGGTAGCAATCTATCACCAGAGTGAGGTAGCAATCTATCACCAGAGTGAGGTATCATTCGATCACCAGAGTGAGGTAGCAATCTATCAGTGCAGCGTTCTGGGTCCATACTGAACAGAGGACAGAAGTGGCAAATTTCCTAAGAGGGATATGAGAAATTAGCTGATTCCGGTGTGTGTGTGGCTACGCCAATGCATCAGAGCGCAAAATTCCAAGATGCGCCGGACCTCCACTTTTACATGACCGCATGGTTTTCAACACAGATGAAGGACACATCGTTGCGGAATAAGAAACAGATCGTAGATTTGAATAAACCCCGCTCCCCGATTCAGCATCAACGTTCGTGGTCAGAAAAACGAGTCAGTCGCCGACGCGTCTCACCTGTGTGACGATGCTTTTGGCGGCCAGGATCATCTCGTCGCTGTAAATGTCCAGGAAACCCAGCTGCCGCTGTCTCAGCAAGCCGAACACCAGAGACTCCAGCCTGTCCTGTCGACACACATAGAACAAGCATCCATTCAATACCTACTGGGATTTAGTCACGCATGCTGCTGTAACAAGCAAAAAAAACTGTAACTGCACATTTGGTTGATTTAAAAAATATATTAATTAAAGATTGCAGTCTGGAACTTTTGTGATGGATGAAATACATACATGTTTACCTCGTTTGGGCTGGATGTGAAATATTGTAGTTTATATGTGCAGTTTATTAGGTTTCCCATCAAATTGTTTACTGTTCTGGTATTATGCAAGCATCAATATACGGTATACATCTGACTATAAGAAAAAACATTAATATTAACAGATTTTAACCTTGAAAAGAGCAACGGTCGAAGGAAGTGGTGATTTTAGGGATGACCAGTTGTAAGAGAACATACAATCACATCTCAACAATTTTTTTCTATTCATCCATGAGAAACATTTCTGCAAAAGCAGCAACTTATATTTAAAAACCAAGCTATATAAATAAGGCAAGTATTAACTCAAATGCTGCCATAAACATTTGAACATTTGCACTGCAACTCTAAAAACCGTGAAAAAAAAACCACCAACCACAGATCGCAGCTATTTCTAAATTAATGATTCAAATTCTCAAAACACTGGATGGTCGTTAAAAGGTACAGACCTTCTCCATAACCTGGCCCTCCTCTTCCAGGCTTCTGCTGAGGTCACTCCTGGAGTACATGCTGAAGTCCTCTACCATCATCTTGTCAATCAGCTTCTCCAGCTCACACAGCTGTGAGCCCAAGTGTCTGCAGGCGGAGAAAGAGGCGGCACAGGATTAGTGGCCAAATGAGAGTGTTGTCCTATGGTTAACTACAACGACTAAGTCGGTTAACTACAACAACTAAAAGTCGGTTAGCTACAACGCTTAAAAGTCGGTTAACTACAACGACTAAAGGTCAAGGCGACATTCGACATGAAGTCGCAAGGGAGAAGAAATGTTGTGGTGTACGCGAACATGTTAGCATGATAATGACCTGTGAGACACACTGACTGTGCTATCAGTTAACTCATAAGTGGTTCCGGATGAGTTCTGGCTCAATATTACACTTTTCTATGATTAACGTTCAAACTATTTCTCTGTTACACACAAGCCAAAGAATCTGTGCGACTGACATACGGAGGTGCTAATTTCATTCGTTTTTTTTCAAATCGTAACAAGACAGACAAAAGAGTTCTGAAGGGGGGAAAAGTACGCCTCAGTGGCGTCCGCATATTCCCAAGGCCCCCCCACCCCCCCTCCCAGATATTTGCTATGACCCACACGTCGGACAGCGGGGGCATCCGACCCCGACCCACCCACCTGAAGCTGTGTATCCCCTGTAGCTCCTGCTGCAGGACCTCCTTGGTGGTGGCGATGAGCTCCAGGGCCCCGACGAACTCCGAGGTGGAGAGCAGCAGCTGCACCGTGGGCTGGGTCTGGTGCACCGCCGCCATCAGCTTCAGCTTGTTGTGCAGCCGCACGCAGTTGGAGCGCGTCAGCGCCTGGCGCAGCGCCCGCAGGGGCCCCTCGCACATGACCCGCTCGATGGCGGCCGTGCGGCCCCGGAGGACCGCCACGGAGCGCGTGGTCTGTGTGAGCCGGTCCTGGAGCTCATGCTGGGAGGACATGGCGTGGAAGAAGGCCTCGGAGCGCAGGGAGATCTGCCGGGCGATGCTCACCTCCACCACGTCTAGGTAGTGGCTCAACTGAAGGAGGCATGGGCGGAGTGAGGGATGAGCCGACGCCGGAGGGCCGGAAACCAGTGAACCAATGAGACGACACGGAACTTTATTCTGTGATATTTTCTTTCAGACATTTTTCGGTGGCAATGTTTTTTTTGCTGAGAGAGCAGTGGCTTAGGCCCGCGACCATCGCTCGTTTATTCACATTATCACCGGCTCACCTTTTCCTGTAGCAGCCGCGACGATGCCACATCCCGGCTGGTCTTCCCGCCGGCGCTGTTGAAATGGGACCACGGCAGGACGGCGTTAAAGGTCGCCGGGTCGTCCAGCGCAAAGTCAGGCTTCATGAAGATCTGTATAGGCCAGAGTTAGACAGATGCTAATTGCTGGCGACCAGAGCAGGTGCTCGGCGCTAGTTTAAGTTAGATTAAGGTTATACAAGGAGGTATCGATTAAATAAGTAAATGGTACTAATGACAGATTGGAAGCATACAATCACGAGGCCTAATGAATAAATAAAAACTCTTTAAAAAAAGGCCGTCACCATAGCTTTAACACAAGACAAGTGACATTCATTACCCTGGGGACCTGCTCCAACTCGGTCCTTGATTTGTCTACACAGAAGAGAAAGCGAAAGGGCACATTCAATACCAAGAAAGGAAACAGGACAAAGGCTGGTGACTGAACACGGACAGTAAGAATGTCTTTTTCACGCGGTCTGGGTCAGTCCCACAGGCAACCGTCATGGCCGCACGATAATGTATTACCATGGTGATTTGTGACGTTGGAGACAGCATCCAGCTCATCCTTGTTGGGACAGATATTCTTGCACCGCTCATGGATCCTCTCCCTCTACAGAGAAACACCAAACAAACAAAGATTTACAGGGGATTCAGGGGTTTTGGGGGGCAGCAGGGTTCCGGTTCAAGTGTTTGACCAGTTACCAAAAGGTTACTAGAACTAATGCCAGTCAGCATGTTTGAAAATTTGTCTCTCCTTGAGTAAATAAGTTTACCATCATTATTTTAAGTTGTTGCTGAAAATAAGAATGCATTTCCAGACACACTTAGCTGGAACAGAACATTTTCTTAGAACTATTTAGACCATGAGCCAAAGGGAAGAGGACAAAACTTGAAAGTAGTTCTCAAATCGATTTAATTGGCAGTTCCATTTTTTGTCAAATTTTCCCATGTGCCGAATACAACAGGCGTAGACTATACCAGTCAAATGTGCAGACAAAACAAAGGACAAAAACTGAGATAAAAAGGAGTAGATAGTAAACACAAGTAGAACAATGTTCACTATGCACCAAATAAAAAAATATAAAAACGAGTTTCCTGCTGCCACTCCTTAATGAACTCAGGTCAGCCATGGCCTCTGCTTCTGAATAATTGAAAGTGCACAACTGAGCTAGTGTTTGTTACCTGAGCCGTTTCCTGCAGGTATGGGCCAAAGTGTTCCTTTGTGATGTTGGGGAGGTAAAAGGAGGGCATGACTTCAATCTCGGCAAACTCCAGGCCCCACGTTTTGGTGAAGAAGTCCGACTCCCTTTTGGCCAGCCGTGGGTCGTTCAGGGCGGCCGGCAGATTCACCTTAGAGTTGTACACTGTCCATCTGTGCTGGTCAACCACCACAGACGGTCCTTCACAGAGCCCCCGGGACGCCTCGCCTGCAGGGGCATGTGGAAGTTGAAGACAAAACTCTTCACTGAAGCCCCTGGCTGTTCGGACATCCAGAGGCCTCGGATTAAATGTGTACAGCGGCAAACCAGAGACACTAGATTGAACTGCGGGTTTTCACAATAATCAGAAAACCATTCATCACCCAAGAAATTAATGTTTTGTGATTTTAGACCACACTATGTGATTAGTCCGATGCTTTGAAAGATTACTAGAGAACGACTGACACCGGTATATTCAGGGGCAATGCGGTTTTAAAAATGAGGACAAACATTTTTGTCAATATTCAATAAAATAACTCTGGAAAATGTTGATGCCAAGGAGTAAAAGGACAATGAAGAAGGTTTACTGAAATTAAATGAAATCCTTGTTTAAACTATTATTTGCAAAGACTCTAAGTTATTTCTTAATTTGGCATAACACTTTTACAAACTATTTATGTATTTATTGGCATTAAATGTGCAAATGCCGCTAGGCTCTGAGCAAGTCCTTCAAAATGCATCTGATGGGAAAACACGGTTTTCAAAACGCACCATATGTGAGCAGATTCACATGGGGGAAATACTTGCTAGAAATTTTGAAAGAGAGGTGATTTTTGCATGCTGCTATTACCAGTAGTTGGTAATGAGTAGCGCTGTGTCTCTGTGACGGCAGAATGGCACCTTGCAGATTGTAAGGTGAATAAGTGTTGCAATTCTTCAAAGAAACTGGCCTTACCGCGTTTATACTTTGTGAATAGCAACAAGCTGTTAGAATGTAATGTTTGTCAAACACGACTGGGTATTTGCCATTTAACGTGTTTTGTCATTTTGTTAGGGGAGGAGTGCGCACATAATTTTTCCATACAAGGGACTGTTGAAGTATTTTTTTTATTTTTATTCTATGTCGCGGAAGGTCTCACTTTCCACGCATTTGCATGAACAGCTGTCTTGTCCCACCCTTAGCCTGCCAGATCTGTAAGTGGTTTACCCATGGGCTCCTTGGGGCAGACGTCGGGAAGAGAGCGGATATGCCTGTGGTGTGGTGAGGAAGGGTCCCTGTCCTTCCGGAACATCCCGTCGTTGCCTCCACTGCTGGGCTGAGGCACCGGGGAGGAGCTGTGACTGGAGGCCATGACATCAGGGCACCTCTCCACTGAAGTCAGCTGAGTTAAGAAACAGGGAACTGGGTCACACGGTATTGACACACAACAGAGGACATAGTCTAAACATCAACATTCAGAATCACAACAGGATATAAACCCTGAACCAGACCACATGAGGTGTTATTAATCCAAGGACATTGAAACCGGGAAAATAAATATAACAACGCTTAGAGAGTAAGAAAATATGGGAACAGCTATTTGAAAATGAAAGTCACCATTTAAATTATAGACTCGACACGGACATGATCTCCGTCCCTAGCAGAAGTGAAAGTGGTGATGCTATAGTATTGTCGCTCAGAAATGTCTGTTACCGAGTTGCAGGTGTTAAATCTGAACTTTGAAAGAAAATGGCTGGTAACATACTTCCTTATTGTTTTGAGTACTGGTTTGTCTGCATAACTAAACCGGTCCTAAACAACCATATCTAGTATGAATAAAAACAGCGTGGTTTGAATCCATAATGCTGATGGAAAGCCATGGAGTATGAGATTGATATTGTTTTAGGAGATTGCAAACCGAGATTACTATTATAAACCTGTTGCCAGCACAAGAGCATATTCCTATATGCCACACCCACTTGAACCTTATTTCATAAATATAATTCAGGAATAAAAGTTGCATATGCTATACTGGCCATATACCACAAAACATTATAATTTTTTTCTTAAGTAATACTGGGTATAGGTATATAGGTAGGTATAACAAATAACACTGTATGATTCTAACTGTGTGCTGGTATCAGGTTTATAATGGCAATGAGAATCCTCTTAGATGTTATATATGGCCAATATGAGATCGGATTGGCTACTGTCTGTATCCTTGCTCTCTGTGTGTTGTGAAGAAGAACAAAAACGTATTGGGCCTTACAGATTAAGTACTTCACCATTGGTGATTAAAGATAAAATGCCTAGAAAAACTAGGCTTCCATTAGTATTCGGACTAGTAGACAGTTCTGTAAGTACATTACTGTAAGCAAATTAGATTTAGATTCAGACGCTTGGGCGGGTACCTTGTGAACCCCATAGCGGCTGTCAATATGTTGATAACTGTTTTCACTTTCAATAACGTGCAATATCTAATGAATAGTGAGATAAGCAAATACAGTACTTACACCAACGTTACCTGCGTACCAAAGCACTGATACAATTAGATAACAACGTACAGCATTATGAATAACAAAAATTACTTAATGTCAGCTAACGTATATGAATGGCTATAGAGGCTCGATAGGATTTCGCTTGCTGAGATTGAGACAGTTGTAATTAAACGGAACAGTAGAATCCGAAATGTCAAGAAAATACCTGACCAGTCTATTATATCTGCGATCTTAGGGTTATCAATACGACTTAATAGCTATGTAAGTGACATACTCTGTACAATCAGTAGCATGCATCTGGTCAGATGATTTTTCCCTGACATAATAAAATCTACAGTACAATCTGCAGACACTGCAATCTATAGTACACGGTGTTTCATCATCAGACTATTACAGAAGACTACTGTAGACAACTCCAGCTGGGGAGCAAAAAAACATAACAGCAGTACAAAGTTTATCTAACTATAATCTATTGTAGGTATGTCGCCTATTCATTAAGCAACGTCAGTTAGGGACTACCGGCATTAGTCCTCTACCTGGCTAGATAGTTAGCCAAGTAAGCCAGATAATTAACCGTAGAAATAAACTCAAAAATTCACACCCTACCTTATTAATTTAACACACTTCACCCTTAATTAACTCAGTTTTTTAAAGAATTTCTCCTTAATCGTTAATGTTCCAGCATCTAGTTATGTACACACGACACCCGCGGCCTAGAGACCAGCTAGTTTTACACGTAGACTGATTATCCAAGCTAACACAATTTTAGCCCGCTACGCTAGCCATTTCATTGACAGCAGACAAGCACAGTAGAAAACAGTTCAAACATAATGCATGAACGTTGGGTTTCTATTACAGTGTTTTTGACAAGGACACAAAAAATAATAATATGCGATAGCAATATCTGGTACCTGTAGTTACAAACACAGCAGGTCTTGCTTCTTCGTTCCACCATCACAATAACATTAAACAAACCAGGAGAAAACATTCAGCAAACCTTGACAGACCCACCTCCGCCGGTACGATAACCATAATGCATTGCGCAAACATAACCCTGCAGTTGCAAATTTCATCACAGCTCTCTACTGCCATCTCCTGCTCACTACATCACCGTTTCCTGCTCACAAGTGTAGAGGTCTAAAATATTGCAAAATGCTTTGTAAAAAACTGCCGAAATGATACATTTTCTAATAACATAATATTAGAAAAAGAGATCGTAATAGAATATACAAATAAATACAAAAGATATAAAAATACTAGGGGGGAAATCTGGGTGCATATTTTATTATCTTACTGCATCACGCTTCTGAGTTTCATTCTGTTGTTGTACAGTAAGTCAGAAACTGGAGCGGATTGGAAATCCAGCCAGTACTCTGGGGTCAATTACTCAACTCTACATTAAGTGCCATGGAAAAGGCCACAGAAAATCATGAAACTTTCAATATCTCATCCAAAAGAAGGCATCCGAAGCAGGGTAGTGTTCTGCTTTTGCCATGGGGTATTGGTATTTGATTGTTAGACTAGAGTACCCCCTACTGCATCTCCCTTGACATATTTGTCCAGCATATAATAGCCATTAATGTAAAAAAGTCAAGCGATCGTAATTTTTATAAAACATCAATGTAAAGCTTTTTGAAAGTCACAAAACGGCCTCGTGGGAACAGCATAGCCTGATGGGAAGTAAGTGTCTCATTCTATTCGTTATTTTTCAAGTTATCTGATGTTTGACGGACGGGGAAATGTTTAACGTGTCAACCCTGTTACCCTGAATTCACAAAGTAAATTGTTTAAATAATTAAACACATTTTTAAAACTACTTTACACCTGCTACCAGTGCTAACCATGAAGTGTCAGTAGTTTCATCACTAAGTACACTGTGATAGCGAGGCCAAAAATCATCAACCCTATTGCTGTCAACACTGTTTACTTTTCAATGGTTTGAGAGTTGACATAATGGTAACAAGGTTGGCATAAATACATTGAATCACCAAAAATATTAAAATTTAATTAAAAACACGCTTTAAGTACATTTTGTTAATGTGCACTTAGAGTTACCACATAATTTATGCACTGTTATGTAATTAGGAGTTATTGTGTTTACAGAGTTAGAATGATGATCTTTACCCGGGTATAATTTTGGCCATCGAAGAAGGATATTCGAAGGTCAGGTTAAAGCACCGCATTGGAAACATATTCTTAAAGCCAGCTTGGGAAGAGATGATTTGGTGCCTGTTTGATGACATTATCAGATTAACCCCTAGTCACTGGTTACTGAGTGTCATATGGATAATGAAAGAGAGATATGGGCAAAAAATATTGGGTAAACTAAGACTGAGCAAGTCTGGGTTGACCAATGGCAATTAAGGGTTTAATGTTATTGAATTTAAAAAAGTCAGTCAGCTTTGAAGAATAACATCGAAATCATTTGCCAAGAAAACCACATGAAGTTCTACTGCTCAAGATAGGCATACTTCAGATAATACAATATTGTAATTATGTGTTTTGTTATCTAATTTACTGTTTAAGAATTCTTTACTGTTGTTACATAATCGTGGGAGAAAAGTAGCGGATTGGGGTTTAAGACAAATTCGTACCTAATATGAATGTTTGTGAGTTTGTTTGTTTTACCCTGTACATACATTACTTAGTCATAGAATGTATATAATTAATGAATATGCCTGTCATGGTACCGGTTGTAGGTATGCAGGACGCATGGAGCAGGGCGACCATCAAACATCCCTTCATTATTTCTATAACTCACTTGGACTGATTACAAAATAAAACGCAACAAACGTGAACTGAAGCACATAACGCAAACAATGGCTGACAAACCAAAAGGCAAACCAGGGTTACTTAAATAGGATGCCCAGTTAGAGGCACCTCTGCGGTCAGGCCTTGAATGTGACTCTCAGGCGCAGAGATCCCTAGAGGCCCCCAGCTAGGACAGTCAACAGTCATAGGGGCAAAAGTCAATTAGAAACTTGGCTGCAATGGTTTACATTTTGTGTTTTTATGTTGACAAATCAAAACAGAACATGTATATTTTTTCATTCACTTCCGGTTCAATTAAACAGGATAAGGCTGTTCTGTTCTTGATCTTTTTTAAAACAAGTTAAACCATATGTCATGGGAAAATCTCATTGAAAACTTTAGAATATCAAATCAATAAGAAATGAGTTAAAATAGCATTTGCCATCCACTCAAATCTGTTATAATTGTCAACCCTGTTACTGATAACATTTCTAGACAAAATTTGTAGAATTGGCAAATACATTACTTACATAAAAATGTACAAAAGTTTCAGCCCAATAATTCACTTTGAAAAATAAATCTACACACATATTAAATTTATATATTTTGAAAACTGCTTTATTGTACAAATTGCAATTCCTTGGTTGTCAATTAAAAACATGTTTTTCTTCAGTGTTCCAAATAGCCTTTTTGCAGAAAAGGGCATTTCACAGTAAATAATGTTTGTGTCATAAAAAATCTTAAAGTAAACCATTTTGAAATATGGATTCAGAGTTAGGAAACAGGGCCATTATCCTGTCAATAGCCTTTAATAATAATTTTAAAGACTGCTGAAATAGCATGATACGTTCTCGATACAGTTAAGGTTATCTTCTGTCCAACAAAAGGCCCAATAAAAATTATTTTTAAAACTTCTTAAAGTGCATACGTTTCATAGAATGACCCATATAGATTATTAGATACAGATGTCTCTTGGGCCCTGTATACAAACCAAACTGGTTGACCTCACAGACATGCTGTCAGTTTTCAAGATCAGTATTCTGAGAACCAATCTTATCAAGATATTTTTCAGAATTGATGTGATTGGTTGAAATGCCAATTACTGAACAATGTATCACAATTGGGCCGCCTGTGTAAACACAGCCATAAACATATCTATGACAGGTTTAAATTAAACACTTATCTCAGGCTTACTTAGAAGTATTAGTACCAATCCAAACTAACTGTGTGTAATATAGCCAAAACTTTATTTTCTTTCAAAATCCAGTGCAGATTGGTCATCTAAGACTCCAACAGCAGATAGCTAAAGAAAGATTCATCACTGATCACTCACACAATCAGGAACAATTTAAAAGCTTTCAAATTTTATTGTTTGCAGTTGGTAAAAAAATATTCCGCAACAGCAACCAATTATTTTTTTAGGAAATAGAACTCAACATCCTGTTTAAAGGAATCAGGCTCTCAGGGGGATATTAAACTGTAAACACCAAACTGAACATGGAGTCGCTCCAACATCTGCTTTTACACATTATGAAAGACCGTTGGTCAAAAATAAAAACAAAACATAAAAATAATTAAGATAATTAGGGGAAACATTGTGTAGAAGAAACATGGAGAAATTAAAATACCTACAAACATGATCATAAATACTATATACACAATGAAAACAGGTACACATGACAGGAAAAATAAAAATAACATTTTGAACACAACAAATTGTACGTGTTCAGAGCCACACTCCAATTCATAACTGGATCAGCTGCTGGCCTGAATAGTTTAGACATTAAGATAAAAGTCACTGTAAACATGTTTCCACAAGTTCATTTATAGATTCAGTTTCTCTGGTCCTTGTACAAAGCGCTGAAGGGGAAACAGAAAGCAAAGCCATAATTTTCGTCCACTGCTTAAGCCACATTTTACTTCAGGTTGATGTGGCGAATAATACAATGTGGAGTAGATAAATGTTGGAGTAGATAAATACACACATACATACATACATATACACATATATACATACAATATATATAAATATATATATCTCAGGGGGATATGTATGCATGCATGCATGCATGTATGTATGTATGTATGGCCATTGAGCACATTGTTAATGAAGGTTCACAATAATTTATTTTGCATCTAAGGAAAAGGATGTCATGACCAAACCTGTAGCTAGCATTACAGGGCTGACCGGTCATCTTTTTTTAGCTTAGTTTAACATAATTTGTTGTCATTTTGTCGCTGAGCAACAGTACACATATTTTGTAATCCCTTTCTGTTTATAACAGGGTCTTGTGGACTACCGTGGTCCAGAGGACGCGGCTGCTGCCTCTGTTGCATTGCATGGATTTCAATTCAAACTGCTCTTACAGACAACAAATTTTCCCCATTTTACTTTCCAATAAAGCATAAACAAATGTCTGAAAACATACATTTACATTTGGATTCGTTTTTTTGTATAATGACGGCTTTTTTGAGTAATATGGGCCATTGTGGGAAAATAATATGCTGGTAAGAAATGTCATAAACAATTTTTGGTCCAAGTCCGCATCAGATTTTTTAGGTACAATTGCCTCATACATTTCTAATAGAAAACGATATGATTACAAAATTCAAGCCACGCACAAATACACACACACAGGCACGCGCACACACGCACAATGTTTTTGTCATCACAAAATCTGCCCTTCGAAAAGGTTTCCCTGATAAACCTCTGGGTTGGTTAGTATTGAAGCACTTATTTCATTGTTAACATGAAAATATAATTATACTGGAAAAATTCACCGCTAGAGGAAAGGTCACTTGAAATGAGAGAAGCAAAAAAGTATTACAGAGCTCTCCAAAAAAAAAAAAAATGTTGTTAGAAAAATGTTCAACAAGTCTATGCATTTTTCCCTCCAGTGGAGTGACAGTGGGTAGTGTTCATTAGGCACCGAACTGAAAAAAAAAGGTTGAAAACCGGTATGAACCACCCTCCGTTTCATGATCTGTTGCACAGCACTGTAAAAAATGTAGGGCCGGTTTCACAGACCCCGAACAATCCTAGTCCTGCTCCTAAAAATCAAGGTCAGTGGATATTTCTTAGTCCAGGACTCAGTGTGAACCGGTGTTGGTGAAACCGGCCCAAGGCGCCCTAACGAGCACTGGCCTCACAGTTCTGAGGCACTAGCTGTGATCTGGGAGGAGGCACATCGCACGCGGTTCAGTCCAACGGCCCTTGGAAAATCAGTCTCACGTAGCCACTCTCGCCGACCAGCTGCTGGACGCAGAACGGACAAGCGGCGTGGAATGTGTGCGTTCCGTGCGGCAGCGGGATCTGGCTCCAGAACGCGGCAGTCTTCTCCGAGCACACGTGACCGCACGGACTGAAGGCGTGGGTCGGCGGTGCCGCGTCCAGGTAGAAACCCGCCTCACAGCCGAGCCATAGCGGCACGTACGGCCCTCGGGCCCGGCACATGGGGCACTCCCTCTCCCGGCCCAGCTCCAACGCCTCGTCCTCGGGCTCCCGGCCCGGGCCTCCCCAACCGTGGTAACCGTGCACGTGGCCGCATCGGAGGTAGGCCCAGGGCTGCTTCTCGTCCAGCACCTCCTTGCGGCGGAGGCTGGGGAAAGCCAGCGTGTTGAATCCCACGGGGCACTGGGGGCGCCCGGCGTTCAGCTCTTGTCGCAGGGCCTCCAGGTGCTTGACAGTCGGGGTGCGCGAAAGCCCCTCGGCCGTGCGCCAAAGGAGGGTGGCGCCGCACAGGTCGATGAGTGAGCCGTCCACCAGCTCTTGGCTCTCGCTCTCCACCTAAAGGGGAGAGAAAAGAGGACAGGAGATACAGAGAATGATCAGCAGACAATGGCAAGGAGGAACCCTACTCGCGGAAACAATGCTTCAGTAGAAATTCAACGCTAACTGAGAAGGCAGTGGCTCTGTCTTCGGCCTGGATGAAATGCCTCGACTGTCCAGCAGATGGCAACCCACTGTCCACATGTTACACTGAATATCCATTGGGGTGAAGAGGGGATCCTTAGGAGTCCATTCATTTGGGGAGATCAATATCCTGCAGTGTTGTAATGAGTATTGTCAGGACTAGCGGCACCTCATTGTTAGAGGGGAGAAACCTGGTTTTGGTTTCATTCTGAGTGTTGTGACAAAACCCATTGGTCAAGAGTCCATCGCTCTCCCTCTTTCACTTTCACTCGCTCGGTCTTATCAGACCGTGGCATTTCCTTCCTCCTGTGCCTCGGTCTAAATGTAAACACATCTTCTTTATTACAAGAACAGTGTGGCACAGACCCTTGGACATTGCTCTCCAAATGGTGGTGAAGCTAAGAGGGTGGGAGGTTTTAGATTGAGGTCCAGCTTTCCTCACCTATCAAATATGATTAACTGGGTAGAAATGTAAAGAACTGAGCAGACATTACAGGGGAAACCCATTGAATTGATACATTTTCTGTTCATCTTCCTGTCTGACAGACGGAATGCGGATAGATATCTAAAAGATAATGGGCCAGTGGGACAACATGAGAAAATGCCGGGGCAAAAGCAGCGGGTGGTTAAGTTGTGTTACCAATTTAGCGATTTACAACAAAGAACCAACAAAGAATATTAGGATGTCCAATCGCTGCTTCCAACCGTTCGTTGTTTGTGTAGGTTCACTTTTCTTTTGCGATAGCGTGTCTGAGCCGAAACGTCATTATTTTCAAAATGGTGGTGAGGTTAGGAGGGGATTCCTGTGAGACCCAGCGGACTGCAACGTGTCCAGGTCCTCTTGCCAAACTGACTGTGTGGTCTCTGGAAGGAGTGGATGGGAACTGAGAGTCTAGAGTCAGGGTTTTCCAGGAGAGGTTATTATCTGTGACGTGACAGACACCGAAAACACTATAAATCCCATGCTTATTTGTTTAATGGACACATACGCACAAAGACACAGACACACACACACACACAAAAAGCTACATGCACTTACTGAAACAGTTTCTTTGCATTACAATTTGGTACACATGAACACAAAACAATCTAAAAACCTTTGTGAACCAGACTGTTCTGTACAACAAGATAATCATTGATGAATTAATGACATTTCACATCTGTTTTACACAGCTGTTGTTTAATGATTTAAAGGGGCAATCTAAAGTTGCCTAATACATTTCTGGACTTTTGAACCAAGACTATAATGTTCCTCATGAGCTTAGTACATCTGACGTACACCAGCCGAAGCCAAGCTACAACATGGTTTCACTCCAGTGTTTGTAAATTATGGAAATGTAAGCATACACAACAAAGCCTCAAAACATTGGTAAAATTGTTATTTTGATAACATGAATGGTCAGTCTTTGCATTTATGCCACTGTTAATGAATAAGAATAGTTACTGCAGCCCGATTTATAATTATTTTTCCAAAACAGAAGTGCGTAGACACATTGTTACTGTTTAAACTGCTGATTGCTGATTTAATGAAGTTACCTGACCATAAAATGTGCTCCTCTCAAGTGTCGGAAGAGCATATGCTCAAATTTTTCTTTCAAGAAATCAATTGTTCTAAGTTAGTTAGTTACTGGGGACATTCAAATGATTCTTTGCTGCTTCGGAAATTACTTCTCAAGACAAAGTATCTGAAAGACAAAGCGAATGGAAATTAGCTATGGGCTTCTGGCAGGGGTATTTAATCACAGCAGATCGTCCGGTAAAATACTCGGAAACCAGTTTCCTGGATGTTTTTTGTATGGGTTTTAGTCTTTGGTGAATGTATACTTTTATTTCTAAAATAGAAAAAAATGCTTATGTATTCATATATAGTCCTGTCGCGGACAATATTGTCACCAAATTCATTGATGCACGCAACTTGGAGCTACGAGACTCCTCAGTGTTGAACATTCTGGAAGGTTACAAGTGTTGCGTGCAGCGAGAGGACCGTCTCACAGTCAGTGGTGTAGCCTGTGGTGTGTGTTGTGGCAATTTCTTAACTAATGTATTTTGGAGACATGTTTGCTTATCTATTACATGGTATGTAACTCTGGTCTTTGGTTGTGACATGCATCTGTATTATTTCAGACAATCATTAGGGTCTCTGACCTTCTGCTCAACTGGCTAAACCATTAAGGCTAACTGTCCTTGGTTCCTTAGGAATGTGAGTGTTGGGGGACGGTAGGGGCAGTTGTCACTTTAGGTAAACACAACAGTGAACATTTATGGCAGTAAGGATAAGATGGGGGGATAACCCTCCCACCTGTGTGACCTAAGATTGATGGGTGGCATCTTGCCGCGCCCCTTTTAACTATAATAAATATGAGTTGTACATGTTATTTTCTTTAGAGACTCCTGAAATGATTATTCGGTAAGCATTTGACGCGTCTCTCTATTTGCAAATAAACTACCAATTGTGCCAAGAGAATTTTGTCTCTGTACATGTGGACCCACACGAACGCACACCTGCGACCATCAGACGACCACAGCTACTTGTTCAACACCTTTGTGAATGCTGTTTCGCGAACCACTCACAGACTGAGTCACGTGGCGGACAGATTCAAGGTACAATGACGCCAGGAGCCAAAAGCTGAAGTTCACTGCCAACGATATATGGACTGACGCGAGAACTCAAACGGAAGACCTTAGCCATCCTGGAAACATTGGTGTGTTCTCAAAAAACGTACGCTACTGTTATTGGTTCGTCGTTCTTCATTTGTGTCCTTATATTAATTCCCATCTGAATATGTCATATTTTGTTTCATGACAGGGCTGCTTACATTTAGAAGTGAAAAGTTAAAGCTGGAGCCGGTAACAACCTAAAGGCCAAGAAGAGCATTTGTCTGTCATGACAGAGAACATTTTCACTCGTAGGCTGTTGTGTTGCTAGGCCTGCATACGTTCTACACTTTTCAATAAATGTTTCCGCTGTCCGCACTTCCAATGTAACCAGAGGTTGTTGGTGCGTGTTTGCCTGTGTTCCATCAGGTTAGCTTACATCTCACATTTTTCAAAAGTCAAACTCAAGGATAGAGTGTATTAAATGTGTAAACAACTGGGCAATTTGGAACCCTCTCGACAACCCCAGCCTGGTTGGTGAGTATGGGCAGAGCACAACTGATTGGACCAGCTGTTGATTGCTGCTTTTGGCCTGAAAGGGGAGTTTGAGGAGGAAGGCAGGCCAGGGTATCACTGACAAAAGGAAGAACACCAGTGAAGACGTCTGCTGACAATCGCCTGAGTCTGTCTACCTTCAGTGCGAAGTAGATTCTAAAGAGTCATTTCAGGAACTCCAACTATATTAATCCAATATGCTACTGATGTGGTTATGTCCTCATCACAAAGTATAGGAACAGTTCCTCATTCTTTTACAAACTCCGTATAGTACCATTCCCTTTGTCATCCTCATTGTACTATTGTTGCTCGCTGAAGATTACTGGTGGTATTTTCTCGTGGCACACTGGCTTTATATTTTGAAAAGAAGAATCTTTTGAAAAAGAAGCGTAGACAATTAGCTCCTTTATGCGATATACATGGACATTAGCGGTTTTCCCAATAATGTAAGTGTGTGAGTTTCAAAAGTTTGCATTTAAATGCTCAACAGTTAAAAAGAAAGCAACATCATAGTTAACAATGATTCATTAATTTTGTCAAACAAATTACAGTAGATGAGGCTCCCAGGAGTTTTATATAGACTCACATATACCAGAATACATTGCTCTGAGGCAACTAATAGATGTAACTTTTTGCGGTAGCGTTCATTCAACGCAATTGAACAATACTGTAAATAACAGAAAACCAATAAGAAAATGGCAGTTAAAAAGAAAAAGCCAGTCCAGATGTGTAGTATCTGTGTTTGTCTGTAACCCACCAGTCTGTGCGTGCATGCGTGACTGTATCTCGTCGTTCACCTACCATTTTGCCCCGTTGCTGCGCTGAGCGCGTCTCTCGGAGGGTGAAAACGTCGCCACAGACGGAGATCTCTCTCCACACTCCCGGCTTGGAGTCCTGCGTGAAGCCGTGACGAGGGTGCATCACCAGCACGCCGTTCGTGGTCAGTCCGTCCATCTGACCGTCCCGCGTCGTCCATTTTGCTGCTTTTTCCTGGATACCGGACAGGAATAAGCAATGGGGGATTTGAGAAGTGGAAACATATTTTCGGTTTAATGAATATTTTTTATAGGTTATAAATGGCTTGAAGATGTTAAGCCATTTGATATATTCACTGCATTTGGATAATGCCGATGACCAAGACAATTCATGAGTTACCCATGTAGAACACATTATCATTTATGAAAGAGGAGCTGCTGTGGAGATGAGTCTGACGACTCGCAATATGGAAATGTAACTTTACAGGGGCCATTTTGTTTTGGTCCCATCGGGTGTCTCACCCCCAGGAAGATGTTCTTGGAGGAGTCGAATCCGGCAGCGTAGATGCGAGCGGTGTATGGCGGACTTCGCTGGCAGATGATACGGCAGGCAAATCGCGAGATGGTGCTCTGGACCGACTGGGTCTGGCCGTCTCCGCCGGGGGCCTGCTGACCACCAGGCACTGTGTCCGTAACCACAAAGTCTATGGGGCTCTCTGTTGAACGACCAATCTGGGCCGGAAGGGAAACAGGACATGAGATATAGGAGTGTGCACTTGTTTTAGTTCTATATGGGTGTCCAAAAAAGCTTATTTTCTTATACTGTAACTAATTCCATTATATTAATTTTAAAAATCCATTACATTTCGATTTTCGAAATTCCAAATACAGTAAATCTTTTGGCTTTCTGTGTGGGCTCTCAACTTTTAGATTTAATGAGATAGTGGCTGTTTAGATAACTTCAGACTAAAACTGTTGTGTTGACTAAAGTACCTAAAGATCTGGGTCTGTAAGAGTGGATGGTGGAGCTTAAAGGGGATATCACACAGGAATGTCTGAAGGATGGTACAAAGTGTCTGGACCCCATATGGCCTGTAAGATAAACTGACTGGTCAATCAGCTTAGGGAAGGCACATTGTTCGTCAAATGTAATCTGTATAATCTATACGATGTGTGAAACTAATCACGACCATACTGCAATTCAGGTGTTTCGAGGGAAGACCATTTCTAAAGCTGTATGGGCATTTTCGATTTGCATTCATTTTAGTTTTTTTATTATTAATCTTGTAAGAGTCCTGATCTAGGATCAATTTGTTAATCCTAATTAATAATATTACATAGATAGATGGAAACGTGGTTCCCAGATCAGAACTCCTACCATGAGACAAACAAAAAAATATACAGGCTCTGATACCTAAATCAACCATCTAGAGAAAACTCTATTCAGTCCCCTGGCTGCAGATCTGACATGATGTAAAGCATATGGCATTAAATTCAATGAAGGAAAAGGGAAATGACCACCATCCGTCTTACTAAACGATCGAACACTTTCAGATCTACTGGGCCTTTCAAAAGTAATCTATCCGGAAATCGCAAATCATATGGATTCAAATACCCCAAAACACAGTGAATACCATGGCCGAATCATTGACATGAATGGGGATGACATTCTGTTCCTATGCATTTCATCTGACAAGCAGGAAATGGTTTGCCCGTGCGAGCCTTCATGGGTCTATGGGACGATAAGAAGCCGGGAACGACTTGGACTCCAGTGACTGGTGTGATAAGCAATGACCCACCAGAACTGGTTCCAGCGAGGACACATACGAGTAACCACTGACCTGGAACATGTCAGTGCTGCTGTCCAGAGTGTACTCCACCACCACCGTCTGGGCCCGGGAAAGAGTGTAGGAGATGCTGTGCTGGTCCTTATTGCTGATGGCCTGCGGGTGGTGAAGCAGGAAGCCCGTGTTAGGAACAGCAGTATGGCACAATTTAGCTTCTAATTTCAGGAGGTATTCTAACGTTTCCGCCCAGCTGTGGGTACCCAGTATGCTTCTCTATGACTCTGTCATCATGCGCCCCCGTTTTGAAGTAAGTGTGCGTCTCCTCGAGAGAAATTACGCCAAAGGCCAACAAGTTTGTACGAAATTCCCAGGTGCCGGTTTTCCAAAAAGCATTTCAAGGCTGTGTCCTTCCTAAGGCACTGTTCGTTGTCAGAAATGTACAATGCTGTTGGGAAACCAGACCCGGGTTTGTAAGCAATATCCGGACTAGTCGGTCTGTTTTCTTGCTCCCACCTTGGCTGCCTGGGGCGTGCATGCCACGTGCACTGTGCTGGGTTTCACACCGCTGGCTTTGGGTCTCCGACACAAAGCAAAGCGGCTTTTCCGTCTCCCTCTGTCTCCGTTGGGTAGGGAGCCATTGTACCTGTGGAGACCAGATCCCAGAGAAGATTAGAACATTTCACACCATGAGTCAAGATGATGCAATGTCACGTAGATGCACAGATTTCAGAAACAGCTAAAAGCGCAATGCAAATCTCATACTTTTGTCCTGTGGCTACAGTGAGACCAGTCTTTTGTCTGAAAAAGTCTTGGCATCTCTCTCATTGAAATATCTGCAGCGCAGCTTTAATCAAGACATCATGGCAGTGGGGTCCTAACCTGGTGGTTCTGAAGCCATTCAGTCATAGCAAGAATTTGCCACTGTAGATAGTGCATGAGCTTCAAGAATGCAACTTGAGAAGTTTGAATGTTGATCAAAAGGATTGAGTACAGCCGCATTTACACTGGCAGTCCAAATCTGAGTCAGACTGCCAGTGTAAACACTGTTATGATAAAACCAAACCTCTGTATCCAAAAACAATGGAAACAAATGAGAACGTACAAAGTGACTGTGTGTGTGACTCCCTCACTTAGACTGTCTACTGTACTGTAATTCCCTGGTGGAATGGGGTCAACCTCGCCAGCAGCTTTCAGTTTGTTGCTAGTCAGCACTGTTAAAACAACAACCAATCCTCTTATGCCCAATCAGAGGGGGTGAACGAAGGGGTTATCTTTTGGTCGTAGTGAACCCCTGCAAGCATAAACTTTCAGAGAGTAAGGCTGAGCAGCTGCAAAGCTTTTATTAGGAAACGAGGGCTTTCCTGTTGCTTCATCAAGGAAGCAGCAATCTACTTTTTCTGGAAAAACTTAAGTACTAGCAGTATGAATGAACTACTGGATAGTTCAGGGTTTTGTTGATGAGCCCCTGCATCTGCTTCCAGAGACAGTTGAACCTGTGGATATCATTTGTATGTCTTTGTGTGTGGTTTGCGTTAGCACAATTGCTAACTAGTGTGATCACAATGAATGGAAGTTTATGTGCATGCCTGCTGTTACTGCAAACATTCAAAATGTTTGCTAAGCTACAGCAGTTTGCATCTTTGAGAAACTGCCTTTCACTTATTAGCACGGTGAATGCAGATACATGACAATAAATCAATTTATGTCCTAATAAATCCATTTGTGGTCTAGAATTTTAGGCAATATAAAAAATATAACTAAGCAGTTAACACTAAACACTCAGCTGGAAATAACTCTACACTAATGTAGGCTGAGTGTTTGGTTCCCCCCAGGCATTTACATTTACTGCTCACTGTGAAAGTGACAGAGTACTTTGGAAGCCACAACAACCAGCCACCAATTTAGCTCACATCCTCCTTCCGCGCCACACAGGCTACATTATCCTTTGTCTGAGTAAACGGCCCACAGTCAGGAAGCCAGCAGAGGTCTTTGTTTATCCTAGCCATGGCCGAGTTGCAGTTTGCATTTAACCGGATTTAGACTTAACTAACCCTGTTACCCCTACATAAAACTGCCTGGTTGAAAAGTTGTACATGTCTATGGACCAGTGTGAGTCAGATGTTTCTCACATTTAGACCAGGAGGGCTGACTGGCATGTATCAAAACTGACAGTGCAGTTTCAAAACACAACAGTTGACAATAGTTTACGATGAAGTTAATAAGACGGTTTCAGACCTCAAATAAAAAAAGCTGAGCGTGACTAGTGCTTCTCTATCCAAGTAAAAGAATTCGGGAGCAGTAGCATCCTTCAAATACCATTGTGCTTCTGCCAGCTGAACACCAAGATTAAGGTATTTCAGTCAGCAGTGTTTGAGGAAGGGCTGGATTTAAACCCTTGTGAGTCCATGTAGCCCACCGTAACCAGAGCCGTCATTTTTGTTGAACTTGCCCGGCTCTATTTCCATCCGTACACCAGATTAGCCTTCCCTTCTTACCCCAACACAATAAGCTCTCCATATTTGATTGGCACTTTGGTGGAGGCCGGGGTGGTGGAGATGTTTTCCTGGTCGGGAGAGAACATTGCCGCAGCTGTCGGTGGCTGGTGTTGGTAGCAGGGTGGGTGGGTGGGGAATGTTGAGAGTGACGAGGGGCTCTCCCACGGTGAACACTCACTCGTCTGTCACCTACCTCAGGAGGCCGGTCATCCCCCTGCTTGCTATGCCTGCAGATGAAAAAGAGAAAAAAAGCAGACGAGACATTTGGTCAGGATCAAACGGCCCCGCAGACAAAACAAGCATGCCAGGTGCGTCTAGAACAGCAGTGTATTCCTCAGTAAGAGACGGCAAGGGAGACTTTACGGATAACTGAGGGAACAACTGAGACGGCTGTCTCCAGGGCAAATGGCACACAAACACACAGTAATTACTCACACTAACTGTTGTTAGTAAAACATGGAGTATTACAAAAATACTGTTTTGTCTCCTGAGAGAAACTATTACACTATCTACACTACGGAGGTAATAGAACACGCCAGAGATGCAATACAGGCGACTGCTAACCTAACTTGGCAAACCAGTCATCACGTTTTTCGATCACATGCAGTATCTTTCCCAAGACCTAGAAAAAGACTAGCACGCTGACGCTAACACTGAAGAAAGCATAGCTGTTTACATAGCACAGCACAACCCTAAAGCAACCAGTCACAGAAATCCATCAGGCGCTGAGAAAAAACAGCTCCCCACAGCTAGACAGGCTCCACACCAATCTGTAGCTTTCCCGTTACTGCCGGGCGAGTTAAGAGAAGCAGGCTCTCAGCGTTGCAACGGCAGGGGACTTAGCGGGATGCAAACAAAGCTAATTAGACCAAACATATGTCACACCCCTCTCATTTTCAGCGGACTACCGCGGGCCACTATACCAATGTTGTCTTTTCATCCAGAGTGCATGGCATAACACAAGATTCGCATAACACAGTGCAAGAAATGCTCCATTACAAGTTGTCTGACCAAACCTATCATATTGAGAAATGTTAGTTTAAAATGAATTCCTTCACAGATTTTAAATAGGCAGATTCAGTGGTGTCATCTTATGAAATGTATAAACTTTACTTTAGGCTCAGAACATGTGTTCTTAAACTGAAGTACACTCAGTTCCCCAACTGAACTATTATTCTAAGCTAAATAATTAAATCATCATTAACATAAAACATTTAATTCGATAATTATATAGGCGTAGCCTGTTCCCCAGCTGCAGAGGATGGGGGGATATGTTGGTAGTTAGACGCAACTGTTCAGAGTTTGTTATTATTGACTGTAATACTTTTTGAATTTGACAGAATGAGTAGCTGATGGAAGAATTGGGATGTGGTCAACCTCAAGTTCAATATTGAGTGTGGTAACATTTCAGCAGCCTCATCCCTTGGTGGTTTACCAAAACCGCGGAGGGATGATTAACCCTTTAAAGGAACTTTGAAAAATTAATTGATTGTTCACTTGTTTTGAAAATACATTCGTAGAATTGTATGAAAACATATGCCTTTTGCTCAACCTGCAGAGCATTGTAATTAAGGATGTCATATGTACAGACAGAGACATTGGTTTTTTTTGGCTCTGTAATCCAGCACTTTAGATTTCAAATGATAGAAGAATGATGGGGTGAAAATACAGGCTGTCAGCTTTGATTTGAGGGTATTTCTATCCATATCGGATGAATAATTTAGAAAACCTATTTCCAGTATCCCCCTATTTGAGGGAACCAAAAGTATTTGTCTCTTATTAGACAGGTGTGTTTTTGTTTTCATCATTAGTAAATGCATGAGAGCTGTCCATGTCTAGTCTTGATCCTAAGTTTCGAATTTGCATTTGGAGTCGATTGCTGGTGTCTGACAACAGAAAGACCAAACAGGCGCCAACGAAAGTCATCATGATGCAAATATATCAGAATACATAGATCTGAGAAAGACAGAAAATTAGACTTACCAAAGTCAACTATTTTGTACAATAAGAAGAAAGAAAACACTAGTCAGCTCAGCAAAGGTACGGTATTTGGTAGACCACTACAGGAAGACCACTACAGGAAGACCACAACAGTGGAGACTAAAGAATGCTCACCATGCTAAAGCAAAACAGGTCCTTCTAGCTCCATCAACTGAATCAGAACAAAATGTATTCCATCATTGTGAAGTAACATAAAACCTTTTACAACGACACCGGAAACAATTCCACAATCACCAGAAATATCACGGCTTGGACATAGAGCTTCATGTTAGTTACCAGGTAAACAACATTGTCACCGAGTTTCTACGCCTTTCGGGTGATTGGTCTGTCCAAAGCACCGCGGGCATGTTACGGCACATCGCAGGTTTCTTTCTACTAGCGTGAGTCCAAAATGTCCATACTATGTGAATGCTACTAAAACTGTCCCCACGACAGCGGATGTAGTCCAAGTAGGCTCTAAGTCGAGGTGCTTCAAGCGTAAACGAGGGGTCTACTTTGGGAAGGATGCATCAGTGTCTGCTCGCAAGATGGATCGGAGATTGACATCTCCCACCACTCGAGTTGATAATCTTCTGACCTGTAGTCCACACGCTGACCTCGCCATATGCTCCCACAGCCCCCCCCCCCCCCCCCCCCCC
>JACXGJ010003106.1:0-57341 GCA_016801105.1 Esox niger
GCCATCTTTGCGCTGGCTGGGGCCATAGTCAGGACATGGCCAAAATAGGTGACTCTAGCCACCTCTATGTGTTTTGGTCTCCCCAATTGGAGGCAGGTGTTCGTTATTGCCTCCAATTGGGGAACCTATTTATGTTCAGTGTTTGACCACAGTAATGTGGTTCATTTTGGTTGTCAGCCGTAGGCTACAGTACCCAGTCCTAGTGTCTGCTCTGAGTTGTAAGTTTGTTTCTTTTGTTCCTTTTCATTAAACATATGGATTACTATCCAAACAGCCGTTCTGCCTCTGCTCTTCTGTCCTCATACACCGGACGCTATGACAGTAATGCCCAATTGCGCATTCTATTTCACTGCTGTTGCTATTGCTATACTATTACTGTTACATATTATTACCTCGCAACCTATAATGAAATATCAACATTTTCATAAGTTAGAATTTATATTGTAGAGGATGGGGCTGGGGAAGACTGAAGGATACAGACTGTCAGGTTGATAGCCAAACATCCTCTGTTTTTTATATATATCGCAGAAAAACAAAATATGGCAATGTCAGTTATTTCCAAAATCGTGTAACCCTATTTTTAATACAGTGCTGCCTGAGGGCCCGAAGATCATGGCTATCCAATATTGGTGTTCGGCCTTGTCCCTTGCATACAGAGATTTCTCCAGATTCTCTCAATCTTTTAATAATATGTAGATAATGAGATCCCAAAGTCTTTTTCATTTTAAGTTGAAAAACATTCTTAAATTGTTGCACTATTTGCTCGCACAGTCTTTCACATAGTGGTGAACCCCTCCTAATTTTTACTTCTGAAAGACTCATCCTCTCTGGGATGCTCTTTTTATGAACCAACTATTTTGAAGCATGTTGCTGGCATAATATTTTAAGTGGGCACATTATTCTAGAAATATTTCTGTTTCAACAATTGTTGTCTTTGTAATATTTTCTCTTGAGTATAGGATTATTGCAATCTGTTTTACTTTACATTTTGCTCAGCATCCCAACTTTGTTGGAAACAGGGTTGTAAATCTGATATATGTGAAATGGAATATGTGTCACTAATGTAGGCCACTAACTTGTTTTGTTGTACTACTTTAATTGAGATTCAAGGCAGTTAACTCCATATAGTGGTAAAGGTTAAGCTTGTTAATTGTAGAGAACTGTCTCTGTCTCCCATCGTTTATTTTAGATATTCTTCCCCAAGTGGCCAAACTTAATTAAAGTCCTTTGGGCTTTGTCATGAGTGCCACTATCTCCTCTCCAATCACTAATGGATGGTGCACCGGTTTCATATAGACTACCAAGAATTAAAATGCTACTCACACTTACTACAGCAAATGTATTATTTTGTTCATGAAAATGAACTGTGACTTTGTCAGCTACATTATGTCATCAATGCAACCAATGCCAACTAATGCACCTCAACGAACAGAATAGCAGTATGTCATTTGGAGAGCTAGCAGACTGCTTTTCAATCAAGACATAATGTATCCCTAATGTATATTTTTATCAATCCCATTTTGTCAGAATGCTGGATACTCTCTATAAACATATTTTGACAAGTCCTCCTTCCCTAAATACACTTTCTGCACCTGCTGGCCTGCATTTGTTGTAAATGCAGTCTTCCTCTCTTTTAAGATTTTGGCATGTTACTGCTTTCTTATGCCCCACAGAGAAAAGGAAGCATAAGCCTGCCCATGTTACATTTGGGAAACCACAGGCTAGTGGGTGAGGAATAATTCAAATTGAACATGAGCTTGAGTCGACGAAGAAACTGCTTCCGCTCTGCGAAACAAAATTAGATATTAGAAAAGGCATGTGTATAAAGTATTTTAGATTAGGGCTGTCAGGATATTATTAGTGTCATCGTCACCAAAAAAAGGCCAAAAACCTAGAAAATATGAAGATAAACGTTTTTTGTCAGAATAGACAAAAACATTTGCTGGCTACAACCTAGAAAATATGAAGATAAACGTTTTTTGTCAGAATAGACAAAAACATTTGCTGGCTACAACATACAGTAGTTATGTAACTAAAACTGTATTTGGTTATATTGCAACCTTTTTGGTTGTGAAACATTTCAGGTTTAAATATTTAAAACAAAATAATACTGAATGTTGAAAGTGAACAAATATCTTTAAATAAAATTACAAAATTGTCATATACCAGAGTTTGATGCAATAAAACAAGATTTGAATTCCAATATAGAGCATTTGAGCGCTGGCTGGCTGTAGTTGAAAAGAAACCAACTTCTGTCAGAGAACAAAATTATTGTTTACACACAAAGAATTGTACTTGATGTAAATCTGCTGCTTGTGGTAGGCAATATAGAAGGAAAGTATACACTACATGGACATGAAATAAAAATGAAAGCAGTATCAAAGCATTTGAGAAAGTACAGAAATAACCTGGACATTCCATTCGTTGTAGTCCCACAGAGAAACAAGATTGTCACAATATATACTGTCGACACTGCAAGGTCACTGTCAATCACTGCATACTTCACAGCACTTTACTTGAGATAAAATAAGTGCAGGAACTGACAAGTCGCACATTGGACTATCTTTATCAAAATGCATGTGTTATTAAGGCTTGCCTAGATAAGGAACCAGAACGCTGTTTGACTAAAATGTGTCAAACACTGAAACTACAAAATTAATATCCACAACCAAATTCTGATGATTGGTTTGTCACTCTAGCCAGTTTGGATTGGTTTGCCACTCACTAAGCTGGTCATGCCATTTACTTATCATCAACTGAAGCTAAATCCAGATTCAAAAAAGTTTCTGACTATACACCAAGTGGCTTGTATCCAATTTCTTGACCAATGCTATTTCCACAGCTCAAGCAATATTGTAACATATAGTGGATCAGACCTTGAATGACATAGGTAAAGTTGTTTGCAATGTCACCATGGAAGGGCTAGACAAAAGGATGTTCATAGATCACTAAGTGTGAATGAAATAGAGTAAGTATGACTTCCTCCAGGAACCAGTGGAATTAGACAGTTGAACAAGGTCTACACCCAGACAGCAGCAAGCTGGAAGCGATCATTAATGCACCAGTAGCTAGACATATCAAATAGAATTGGTATTCACAATGTGACTGATCATTTAAGACTTTTACAGCTTAAAGTGCAGCTG
This sequence comes from Esox niger, assembly GCA_016801105.1. Lineage (NCBI taxonomy): Eukaryota > Metazoa > Chordata > Actinopteri > Esociformes > Esocidae > Esox > Esox niger. The sequence continues at coordinate 3,144 of JACXGJ010003106.1, forward strand.
ACTTGTCCACTAAAACACAGAGAGATGAAGTTAAGGAATTCTTGTAATATATTTCCATAAGGAGTGGGATCCATGTTGTCAAAATGGTCTACCCTCAGTTGAAGAAACCCCCTTCTTGTTGGCAACACATAGTCTGTCACCAAGCAAGAGGCTAGGACTTTGCCTGATTGTCTGAGAAGAGCAACTCAAAGGTTTACCCTTGTTTTAAGCTGTTTTAGAATGTAATGACAGGTAAACTAAAAGACTGATGTCCTAATGAAATAGAAAACAAAATCGATGTTGTTAAGCATGATAATTTGATAAAGGCGAATGGGATATGTTAATAATATTAATGTGGGAAACGCTAATGTAATATGTTAAGGTTGATGTAGAAGTTGAGGAGGAAGTTGGAAGAAGAAAGGTGCCGAATAGAAATTAAGCTGCAACAGGCTGGGTAGGGGGAGTCATGTACCACAAGTGCTGCAGTAACAGGAAAAACAAATGTTATTGGTTGGGGGGGGGCTGACCTGGGATCTGCGCTTTATGAGCCGAGGCAAGACAAGGAGGAATTTGAGTACTCACGCCCTAGCGAGTAAGAAAGAATGTTTATGTAGGGGGTAGATTAGGGACGGGGCGGGAACTAAAAAGGCTATAAAGACCGCACCGAGGGGAAGTAACTTTAGACTTGTTGGTAAGCTTGTCTCCAGATATATCTGATTGTGTAATCAATAAAATCGGCTGATTATTGATTATAATATTGTTCACTTCCTTATTGACTTCATCTCATCAACTTATTCGGGTGAAGCAGGTTTGGCTTCAACAATGTTAACAATGATCAGTTAATTGGATGATATTCTACCGTCGGGCAGAATAAAACCTAAGACCCATGTGCTCAGAAAAGCAACTAAGAAATGTTACAAATACATTGTTCCAGTATTTAATTAGTATTTCATAAACAATATGTATTTTCTTTGGGACTTAAAGGCTATGTATATGTCTGCAGGGATTTCCAAACTGACCATGTCTGCAAAACACAAAAAATACTATGAAGAAATTTGCGCAGTGGAAGGCTGAGCTGTACGATTCAGTCTTGGCAAGAGCTTTACTATTGACTATGTTATTATTACAATCACCTATAACAAATCACTGGGGTTGCTGTTATGTTTTGGTGGAATCTCTTGCCTGCTGGACAACCAAAGTTCAATCCCAAATCATCCTCTTTCGGCCACCCAAACTTGATTGCAAATGAACATCTGAATACATGTTCTGATTATAAATGCTATTATTCTGAATCATTTCAAAACAGATTTAGTGGTTTTTTACCTCTGAAATAAGTCATAACATTTATGGATTATGCACATTATTGCAAAGAGATTTCAAACTGTGTGTGCTTAATGTTTTTTGAAAATATTATTTGAGAACTGTTTGGTTTTTAATTGTTCACTGCAATGGATCTATCTACAGTAGTATTTAGCCTGACCTGAAAATGTGGAGGCACCTGCAATACAAAATGTTTGCATGATTTTTAAGAGATTATTGATTAAAGAACAAAATTCAAATATTGTTTCTGATTATGTCATCTAATTACTTGAGATTATAGGATTAGTTACCCTTGCTGTATAATGATCAATTAGGTTAGACAACTTCTCCTCCTCCACCCTTATCCTGAACACTGGTGTTCCACAAGGCTGCATGCTGAGCCCCCTCCTGTATTCCCTCTTGACCCACCACTGCGGTTCCTATATACAGTTCCAACACCATTTTTAAGTTCACAAATGACACCACGGTGGCAGGCCTGATCAGTGACACTGACAAGTCAGCCTACAGGAAGGAGTTCAAGTGCCTGGCGGCATAGTGCACTGATGACATCCTGGCCCTCAATTCAAAGAAGACCAAGGAGCTCATTGTGTATTAGAGGAAGTCAAAAGGCTGCAGTCACACCTCAGTTCTCATCGTGTGTCCAGCTTCAAATTCCTGTGTGTCCAGATCTTTGAGGACCCTCTTGGACCCGTAACATGTCAACCTTGGTCAAAAAGGCGAAGCAGTGAAGAAGGTCCACCTGTGTTCCAAGATCCTTGAGAACTTCTACCACTGCACAATCGAGAGGATTCTGACGATCTGTGCCACAGTGTGGCTTGGTGGATGATCTGTGGCCAACTACAGGGCCCTGCAACAGGTGATGAAAACCATCCAGCACATCACAGGTGCCCTGCTCCCAGCCACCGCAGACCTCCAGCACAAGCGGTGTCTGCATAGGGCATGCGGCATCATCAGCGACTCTTCACATCCATGCAACAAACCTGTTTGCCTTCCTACCATCAGGCAGATAGTATGAGTCTATGCATTCCTTCACCAGCAGGCTCAGGAACAGTTTCATTCCATCTACTGTAAACCCTGATGAATGCTGTGACCCATCACTAACCATACCTTCCTGCCCATCACTTAGTACTGCCTCTCAGGTACCTTTTTGCACTCCTCTCTTTACTGGATTCTGACATTGCTTTGCTATCTGATAAGAGTTTCAGTTGTGACATGTACATGTCTAACTCAGGAACCTTGTTGTTGCTAATACTGCATTTCAGTTGCATATGCCACCTTACATTTTCAATTTGCCTGCACTGCACATTTAGAAATGCCATCGTACTTGAATTTTTCATTTGTAACATGTCTACCACAGGAAACTCAGTGCTGCAATCCCTACATTTCAGTTGCACATGCTACCTTACACCTCCATCAGCCTTGATTGCACTGTCAGAATTGCCATTTGTACTTGGATTTGCCTCATTGCACAACTATTGATTTCCCACTTGTAACATACATTATACTTAATACTTTGACATTTCCTGCCCTCCTCTATTTGCCTTCATTGGACATTTAGAATTTCCATTCATACTGTATTTGCCTTCAATGCCCATCTATACATTCCACTGCAAAAACGTATTTAGTCATCTACCAATTGTGCAAGTTCTCCCACTTAAAAAGATGAGAGAGGCCTGTAATTTTCATCATGGTACACTTCAATTATGAGAGACAAAATGAGAAAAGAAATCCAGAGAATCACATTGTAGGATTTTTTTATGAATTTATTTGTAAATTCCTTGGTAAAATAAGTATTTGGTCACCTACGAACAAGCAAGATTTCTGGCTCTCACAGACCTGTAACTTCTTTAAGAGTTTCCTCTGTCCTCCACTCATTACCTGTATTTATGGCACCTGTTTGAACTTGTTATCAGTATAAAAGACACCTGTCCACAACCTCAAACAGTCACACTCCAAACTTGTAGACCTGCACCAGGCTGGGGTAATCTCCCTTGATCCGGGGCTCCACGCCAGATCTTACCCCGTGGGGTCAAAATGATCACAAGAACGGTGAGCAAAAATCCCAGAACCATACGGGGGAACCTACTGAATGACCTACAGAGAGCTGGGACCAAAGTAACAAAGGCTATCATCAGTAACACACTACGCCGCCAGGGACTCAAATCCTGCAGTGCCAGACGTGTCCCCCTGCTTAAGCCAGTACATGTCCAGGCCCGTCTGAGGTTTGCTAGAGAGCATTTGGATGATCCAGAAGAAGATTGGGAGAATGTCATATGGTCAGATGAAACCAAAATATAACTTTTTGGTAAAAACTTGTAGTGTTTGGAAGAGAAAGAATGCAGAGGAGATCTGCATGGAGGAATGGGCCAAAATACCAGCAAGAGTGTGTGAAAACCTTGTGAAGACTTACAGAAAACATTTGACCTCTGTCATTGCCAACAAAGGGTGTATAACAAAGTATTGAGATTAAGTTTTGTTATTGAACAAATACTTATTTTCCACAATAATTTACCAGTACATTCACCAGTACATCCTCAATGTGATTTTCTGGATTTTTGAATTTTTGGATAGTTGAAGTGTGCCAATGATAAAAATTACAGGCCTCTCTCATCTTTTTAAGTGGGAGAACTTGCACAATTGGTGGCTGACTAAATACTTTTTTGCCCCACTGTACACTATAATAGATACCTGTACATTTCCTGCCCTCTTATATTTACACTTCTGGTTAGATACTAACTTTAGTTTGTTGTACTGTACTTGTACATCAATTACAATATAATTGAATCTAATCTAATTTAATTATTTACTATACTGGTGCAATAACCCATTAAAAGTGGCCAAGAGTTGAATATAGAATCAAATGACTTATCTTAAAGTAACTAAGTAACATAACACCTTACTTTCTGCAGTAAGTAACTAAATATCACAAATGTAGGTAACTAGTAACTTTCTAAAAGTAACTAACGTTGCCCAACACTGTTCTGGATACATTCCCTCACTAACTTATTCTGCTCTAACGTTAGTGAATAAAATCACAAATCCTATCTGAATGCCAAAAGCTTGCTGAAATATTAATTCATCTATGGTAGGCTTTTTAGAAATTGTTCCCCACTTTGTAGTGGCACTTTGTTTTATTAATGTAGGCTAATCGCAAGTCATTAGTTCACATGAAAGGCTTTTTAATCAGTTGATCTTTTCTGATTGAACCACATTTTGGGGATATTTTACAGAGTAACACCTGAAACATATCATAAACTTGATAAACACATTTCAAGTAAAATCCCCTTTGTAGAAAAGACATTAAAAGGTTTGCGTATTGTATCTTTAACGTAAACATCTTTAAAATGATAATGATTTCCGTTGCCTTTGATAAACACATGAAATTCTACTTATTTAAAGGACAGCAGAATATCTTTTTTAAAGAATACGTACCCTATTATTTTATGATCATGGTTCCTTGCCCTGTATGTAGAACCATGGAAACATGGATTACAGTTTATCTTGGGTCAAGGACTAATTTCAGGTTGAAAAAACATGTAAAAAGGTTTGTTAAATAATAAAATTCTACTTTGATATATAAAGACGCAAACATTTGTGTAAACCCTGACAATGACAAACTCAGAATAAAAAAAACTTGTGGTAAATGCAAAAAAATATCACAGGCTAATAAGGTGATGCATAGATTGGACCGTGTTAGAAGGCAATTCACAGTATTTCTGTATTTCCGTCACTACATGACAGAGATGAAGTGTAAGATACTCACCCATGATGGTCAGGGCAAACTGTCAACCACAACAAACCATAAAAATGTAATCCTAGATGGTCCCTAAATAGCAGTTCCCACTGAACTCTGTACTGCCACCAACTGATAACAGTCAAATTGGTTCCACAAACCTTGAGGCAAACCGTTCTATGGATTACTTATAATTAGCATAGTGTTCATCACAATCCAAACGAGTGCAGTTCTATATTTGTCTCCAGTGCTGCCAAACTTCCCGACTGTATCTTTGTGGGGTTGGGCCCGAGGACTGCTGCTCCAGCAAGCCCCTGCATTAATCCGGCCCTGACATGAACATCATTCGGATGCCACGCAGAACTAACGGGACAAGAAGGCGGGCTTTCGAATGCGTCAGAAGAGAATAAAGAAAACGACCTAAATTATTTTCAGTAGCGTAATTATCCTACAACTCCCTGAGGGTGACGCAGTCAAAAGAAATTAAGGAAAGAGGGCGAATTAAATTGTGCGAGGTCTCAAGGCAGCGCTTTTAAAGTCCCGTAAAACATGATAAAACAACCAGCACCAGCGCCACAACGCAAAGCCTGCAGAAGGAACATGATCATTTGAAGTTGTGCATCAATAATGGAAATGTTTCATAAACTGGTGAGTTTTCGTTTCCTCTACACTTGTCTGCGAGTTTTAAATTGTATTATTCTCTTGAGGTTTTTCAGACATAAATGTTCTGATTTGCCAACCTTCATTCTGCTGGCACCTGTGGGCTGTAATATGTTCAATAGGTCATAGCCTATGTTGTTTTTAGAATCTAAAGCTAGTCGGTTTTTCAAGTCACCTTGCCTACACATATTTTGCCTAACGGATAGAAATACAATGACAATTCTCTTTTTAAAAATCCAGGTAGATAGGCCTAATAGTCGGAAAACTGTACCAAGGATTTGTCAGATACCTTTTTAAATCATTTTGTCAGTTGCAAGAAAATGTTTTGACACTAACATTTTTCTAGTATGGCGACTCTAGACACGAGACCCTGCATACAGACAGACGTCGGCATTTCTGCATTTTTTATTTCACTCTACTTGCTAGTTGATGTAGGCTATCATCAATTTACTTTGGATTATGGGTCCGTTTCATTCAGACCCTTTAAATACTTGATATGGTAACTGTGGGAATCTGGACAGACCTGCTTAACGAATAATTGATGGATATTGGGTTTCAGACAATAATTCGTGCAAAAATGACGACTTCATTTCCATGTAAAAATGTTAACCATTTGGAATAATTTATTTTAATCACTGTATGAATATAACTTAAATACATTTTAATATACCATGGGAATATGAATGGGTTCACAATGACAATGATGCAATGCTCTTAAGTTCATGAACTATTAACCTTAGCTACTGCTATTCTAAATGATATTTGAATTGCGTTTAAAATATTTGTCTCGGAAAATACGAGTCACTAGATGTAAACTAATCAGTTGATAGTAATACATGTAACTGCAGTGTTTAAACACACGAGATTCGCTTTTTTAACTCGCGCACAAACTGAAATGTGAATGCAAGTTAGTGAGAGAACATACTGCCCGGAGCGCCAATGAGGTCGTAGCGCATCAAATTAGAAAGCCTGGTGTATAGGCGCGGTGTTCTGGTCAAATAAACGTATACATGATCAAAAAATTGTCTGTGCATTGCTACATGGATTATCTGAAATGTATAGTTAAAAATGATATTTTGTGTTAAAAGTTTAAATGACATTGGCAACATTAAAAATTAATGGCCAAGGGCCTTGGTCACGTTAATTATATAATGGTAAGCCTATGTAGACTATAGAGATTTGTGGTTCGTTTGTAATATAGGTGATGTAAAATGGTCAATGGTCAAACCCCTTAAACTGAAACGTTTTACGTTCATATTTAGTCCTTTGCCCATAAGACTTAAGCAACACCAAAGGTGCAAGATATTAGCCTCACATTTGCTGAACGACTGACAGAAAAGTTAATTTAATTGACACCTCTAAAAGCAAAAACAAAGGCATGCGTATACTCTTTATAGACTATATTTACAGTTTGAGGGTTTGAATTCATTCCTCAGTATATATATTTTTTTAATTAAATCACAGTTACTACTACAAACCGCTACAAAGTCTCAACCGGAAATTCAATGATGATATCTGCATTCACACAGTTTCTATTTAGAGTAATAAATGTTAATAGATCTAGGTATATTAATACATTTAACAAGCTTTGTAAAGTAAATTAATCCATTGTTTTTAGTGAAGTCATGAAAAAACCCTCTGTCTGTGATGACATCAAGGAATAGGATGGATAAATCAGTTTTCTTTGATGCACACTATGGAAATAATATTTTCATGTACAGTATGTGCCATACCCCATGTCAAAGCCACTCAATTTCAAACCGTGCATTTCATGGGCAACTAAGATATGCTAGTGATTGTACACATAAAATCCAGATATAACACATTTGCAAAAGTCTGACTGCATCTTTAGAATTCCAGTGAGGTCTCCTATTTCCCTAAAATAATCCATCAGAAAGCAGGGGAACAATGATGAAAATGTTTTGCTTTTGGAAAGATATGAGATTGCGCAGTGTGTACTTCAAGGACATTTGAATGAAATGTACAGCACCAGTCAAAAGATTGGACACGCTTACCCATCCCCTCAGATTTTTTACGAGTATCACACATCTTAAACCTACAAGTATGATGAGATCGGCACATCCTTGGTAATTACATGGGTCTAAAGTTACCCAACCTGGGGGAATAATCATGGGGTGTGGAGACTCCAAGTTGGGGGTCTCCACATTAAACCTGGAAAGATGTGCCACAGACCCTTACAAAGATGAATCGATTCTTTTTGATTCTTAATGAACTTAAAGGGATTAACATCACTAGGATTGATGAGTTGATTTAAACTCATTTCATGGAGAAAAAAACAATTTGGTTCACAGCAAAAGTGTCCTGGGTCAACTGTTTCAAGTACTGCTTCCGACACTTAAGTTTTCCATGAAGTTACACAGGACCTATTTGGAAGGACTGTGCATGAAAGAGATTGTCTGTCCAGGAGAATCTGTTACCTGGAGTCTGTTGTACACATTGTAACAAATAGGTCAAGGCAGAGAGGCTGGTTCCAGTTGAGGAGCAAGCAGTTTATTAGGAGACGAACTACAGACAGGGCAAGGCAAAGGATAGTCAGACAGGCAAGGGTCAAAAACACGTGGCGAACTAAGACACAATCACAAGGCTATAGACTGAGTTGAGGAGAAAAGTAGGCTAAGGTCAAACACAGGAATCGATACAAAAGGTGCATTAGGCGGAATCGAAAAACCAAAGGCTCAGTATGAATGACAAACAAAACTCACAAAGGCTACGGAGAACTGAACAGGACTAAATAAGGACATAAACCAGACAGTTGGACGCAGGTGCTCAGAATGAGCCCTCGAGAAAAGATGTCCTCCGGGATGCCATAGAGGCGAAAGACATGGTGGAAAAGGCACTGTGCCATTTCCAAGGCAGTGGGCACATGCGGATGGTAATGATATTTCAGATAAACCGGCAATAGTCATTTGTGAAGCCAAGGAAATGTTTTAACTCCTTTACTGATTTGGATGGGGGCCAGTCCCGTACGGCTGCGACCTTGTTATGGTCCATACTGACACCTCCTGGAGTCAGCACGAACCCAAAGGAAATTGATGGTTTGGACATGGATCTGGCTTTTCTCAGCTTTAAGTTACAGTTGGTTTTCCTGTAGTCGTTTGAGAAATTGCTGTACATGCTGTATATGGTCAGTCACGTTGTCTGAGTAGATAAGGATGTCAGATGTAAACCAGGACAAAACAGTCAAGGAGTAGGAGACAGAGTGAAGCATCCATCCCAGTTTAGCAGCTAGTGAGCCATCAATGAAATTGTCTAGCTCTGCCTGTAGTTCCCAGGTGAGTCCTCTGCTGTACACGGTCAACAATGCGGGTTCGCTCCATCCACTACCGGCTGCCAGAGTCCAAAACTCCAGCAGAACACTGGTCTGTCCACAGAACGGTAGCCCAATCCAGGACTTTACCAGTCAGGAGGGAGACAATGAAGTGAATCTTGTCAATGTCCACGGTAAAGGCGTGGTGCAAGATGTAGATGGAGCACTGCACAAGGAAGCCCTTACATTAACCAGGAGATCTGTCATACCTAGTTGGGACCACCATAGACGGATGAGCAGTAGGTGGACTGGTTGGACCAGACAATGCAGCAGGAGCAGTGACAACTTCTCAATGGGATCCTCCTCTTGCTTCAGACAGTGGTGTAGCTCTGCTGGATCCATGTGCTGTAGGTGAGGTATTCAGTCACAAATGGGTCAAGGCAGAGAGAACTGAACAGGACTAAATAGGCACATAAACCAGACACAGGTGGGGACGCAGGTGCTCAGAATGAGGGTGATTGGGATCTGGTGACTGGGGTGTGGAAGTGAGTCCAAGCCGGAGGAGGATGTCACACACATGTGCATCCTTCAAGCTGCAGTGCTCATTTAAACTAATTTCCATAATGTTTATGCATACCTGTATCAGGTAACTTATTATTCCAATCATGTATGTTAACACAACATTACATTACTGTGCCCTTATTGGTCAACTTTCTAATAAAACCTCATTGTATATTTTTAGAACTATCAATTTGAGCAGAATCCTAAGCAGTGTTGAACTTCTTACTTGCGTATCCCACTACAAAAGGGAATGGTCTCTGTGCTTCTTTATTTCATGTCATATCATGTTTATTAGATGAGAACAGCCTCAGTATTCCGACTGTACTGTATGTGCATTTCTGTAGCCACTCCACATGATTTGACCCACACTGTAGCTTCAGCACCACAGTAGCACGTTACCTTAATTGGAATCATGTTAGGATTGTGGATGGCTCTGACCAGATTAACTAACAGCCTGCTAAGTGTGCCAAAGGGGAACAGCTCCACCTGTCCAGCGGTGTGTGGAGGATTATGTAGTGTCAGCGGTACTTGCTTTTCTGTAAAAAAACACAAACCATTACAAACTGTTGTGTTTCTCTTGCAAAAGCTTGGTCTGGGGGGTTGTCTAAAATCTGTGTTGCAATTTTGGAAGCAGAAAGGTTATTCCAAAAATAGATTGACTGTCTTATGAACGGGGACTGTTAGACAGAGGCACCAGGAAATTCAATATAGTAAAATTAATATCTGTTATTATAGGTGGTTGATATATTTTAACACTTCACATAGGCTGACCGTTTCATGTTTGATGAAGTCCAGCCTGAGAAGAATCAAGCATCTTTGCATTCTTGTTGGAATCCTTGTTTTAATTCAATCTCCTGCAGTCATTTCTCTTTCTCTCATTTCGGCTGTGTACCAAGAGGGATTCAATCCATTAATGCACTTAACTACTACAATTTAATTGTCACATCACATTGGTAATGCACTCACACTAATTGCCTTTTCTCATTGATTTGTGCTACTGTACATTTTGCAGACAGTGCACTTTGTGAATCGGTGACTAAACTACCATCTCTTCTTCTGTCTTTGAGACATTATTTTGGGGTGCACATAACACATTCCACAGTATGCAATCATGCACGCATGTGCACCGCCCCCCACAAGGATAATGGTAAAAATGATTCTAGATCTTTAATGTCATGGTCTTGGTGTTATTTCCAAGGCCATTTGCATTATGTTCTTTACCAAGTATCAAGATATTTATTTGAGATATATGCACATTTGGGTGATAATCTTGAGTGAATAATGAAGAAAATTATTTTTGAAACATTAAAAACCTTCAGGTTTTCACAGCTAATGTTGTTATGTACAGGAATGACAGGCACAAACGTACAGCCAGAATCACTCTTTTCTTTATTTTCTCCCTACATGCTTACCGTAATGCAAATACGTAATCAAATGTAGGCCTAGACACATGCACATCCATCAAGCTCTGCAATATTATTGGGGTGTAAATTGTCTTTAGGGTGTTTTAAAGCAATTTAATCAGAAATGGCTTGCTTGACTTGATGATGTTGTTTACATGGCCTTTCTGTCTTTCATTGGCAGACGCAAAGGAAAAAAAACCACAGTCATTCTGATGAGCCCTGCTATTCACTCCACCTCAGCCTAGCAGCTGTTCTTCTCAAAAACCTTTTAATACACGCTTGTATCATGCTGGTGCAAATCTCAAGGACAGGTTCACTGGCAGGGCTGCCAAGAAAAAGGAACAATGTGTTACCAACACATACTGTATGTACACGCAGACACATTCTACAGTGTGAATACTTAGATCCTGATCTGGGCTGTTGTTTCATTAATTGGGGGGTAGCCAAGGTCTTGTCTTTCTCACCCTGATATTCTAAGAATAGCGCTTAGGCTAGTGTCAAAAAGTGCAACCAGGCTACACAGGGCATTCTCTGACCAATTCCTTATTGGGATTTAGAGAGTGACCACCATGGCAGGGGAAGTCTGCCAGGGTGTCTGTTTTAAAAACAGATTTTAGTACTGTGAAATGAATCCTAGACTTGTGGCCTAACCAAAGCAGAGGCCAGCTAGATATACACCTGTTTGATTTGATAGTTTTGCCCCTCAATACTGATTAGAGAATGACATGTAGTAAGACAAGCGATTTGCAAATTTTCTCTGTAACACATTTTTTATTGAAAAACTGTTAAAAGATCAACAAAAAGCACAAAAGAATGAAAATGAAGTTGTGTGATACTTCTTAAAATGACTCAATGGAGTCAATTATGGGAAACCTGCAGTTGCGAACGCGATGGTGGGCCACTGTTCAGACACTGGGAATGATCTGGCATGTGTGGGTGCAGTTTTATGTAAGACAATGACAGCTGAGCGTACCTGATGAGTTTTGTGTGATGATCCCGTAGAGCGGCATGGGAAAGTCCAAATGTTTCATTATTAAGCAACAGTGGGAACCAATCCAAACACCTAACATGGTTTATGGCTCTGCCATGGGATTGTCTGAGGGGATTTAGCATCAGGTTGGCATTGATATTGTTTGCCTTCAGCTTTGTCTGTTAGATAAGAGCTGGCTGCTGCGCATGTTTGAATGGGTTTTTGGAGTTTTGCAAAAAGTTTTCGGTAGAATTACCATGGCCAGTTAGACATATTGTAATAAACCGTCATGCCAAAAACTAATTTTACCAATCTCAATATCCCATACCACCACACAACTCAATTAGCAGCTTACTCAACATTAACTATTTAAATTGAAATAACAGTTGAAATACAGAAAAGGTTTTTACAATTAACAGACTTGATTACTTGATTTTACTCAATAGAATATACTAGTGTAAATACAGAAGAATATTTTATTACATGACAGTGGAATAGAATTAGGTTTAATTACATGAATTCTCAAAAAATTCACAGACAGACTCGGATCTCAGTGACCTTTAGGTAACAACCCTTAACTGCATTCTCTCTTAATGGTGTGTACAAACAGCTATAAAAGCATTAGGACTCCTATGACACTGGCTGAAGTTTCTGACAGCCCCTCCTTAATCTCATGCACCTGCCAGTCTCTCTCTCACAAGACCACACTAAGGGATCAACATTTCTGTTAGCTTGCACCAGCAGTACCAACAAAGTAAATAGGGTGTTAGAATAGTAGGATTTGCAAATGTCTGAGCACAAGTAGATGGATTATAAGATTGTGCCTTTAGTTATTTTAAGGCTATTGGCGTGAAAAGCAGGATTGAGACAAGATTTCTGCACTCAGGGACTAATCTCAACTTGTCCGGCCAGTGAGATTTCAGCACTCAGGGATTAATCTCAACTTGTTCGGCCAGTGAGGAAGCTGTGTCCAGGATAGAGGGGAAAAGTGCCACTGTGGCGTTGGACTGTGAAATGCTCATGCAGGTTTGCCTTTATTAATATTATAACTTAGATAGCAATGTAAGGAATTTATGTACTGTAGGTCTATAAGCTATTTGAAGAGCTACTATAATTTGAATTATAAAATAACTAAGTATAGTAGTAAGTAGGGCTTCGTTTCTATGTTTTTCAAGATATATGAAAGGTGATACAGAATGACATGAATGTCCGGGCCTATTCACTACAATTAAACTGATTAACTTAATAAGTTGAACAAAAATTACTTTCAAGATATTAGATATTATTTTATCATAATATGCCATTTGGGGAAAATTTTAACTATAGCTATTTTGGTTTATTTTGTTCTTCAGTTAGAGCTGTTAATGTTTTCTATTTTCCCTTTTGGTGTTAATGATTCCGGTGTTAAAGATGCAATTACGACAGTTTTTGGGCATTTGTTTCAGAACTAGAGTGGCTGTTTTAGTTATCAGAGGGGTATTATACAAATCAAACCAGATTGTCTTAGGGTACCCACTGACGTCTTTGTACTTGTTTTACTTTAAATTGCAATTGCTACTAAGTTAACATATGGAATTATAAAAAGTACTAAAGTGATTTGAAATTACAGTGAAGTAAATCTTTACTACCACACATTGTAAAACATCTCTAACATGGCTGAACAAATGATCAAAATATAAATAATTTGTCTGTTTGTTTTGATATGCATTTCCCCTTTAAAGAGCTACTAAAACACATTACTGAAAATGATCTTTCAGAATATGTGACTTTTCTCTTTTCTGGAAACATTTAATTCTGATGAATGAATTTTAAAGATACATTATATATGAATACCTAAAATGGTGGTGGAGTCACAAGAGCCAGATGGACCCAGTAGAAAACATGACATCTCTATAGTGCCACCGTACATCTCAAGAATTATGTTCCCTGGGAACATTGTAAAAACCGCGATTATGTTCTATGCCAAAATATATTGTGCCATTACGATGGTCAAGAACATTATATATCAGTCCACATTTTGAATGGCCACACACCACGCTCTCCACACAGATTTTTGTATTGCATTATTATTTTAACCACAACTGATTTAGCTTGAGTGGGGATGGTCTACATACATTGCCTTTTTTGGATAGGTGATTATTACCATACATATCGATTTATTTTTCAACATATATAATGTTCTTGACCAACGTAATGACACTGTAGATATGTTGCCTTAGAACGTAATCCCAGTTTTACAATAGTTCTCAGAGAACGTAATTCTTGAGATGTACAGGATGGTTGCTATAGTGTGACAAAACTAGATATTACATTTTGGTCCTGATTTAGCCAACATTTGCACCAAAGGGTATCCTTTTAGCCCACCTGAAATAAACCTGCTATTTCCAAATTAATTATCAGTGTACAACAATTGAAGTTTAATAGTAAAATAAAACCAAATGTTTGGAAAATCTGTTATTTTTGCATGTCATCTAACATGTTGTTACAGTACATTAAGATACGTAGCTACTGTTTTGGTTGCGATATGGTATATGCACTAGCTCCTGAAAAAGCTAAAATGGTAATACAGCTCCGGGAAAAATGTGAGAGTCCACTGCACCTTTTTCTTTTCTTTCCAATAAAGTTGAAAAGAATAGTTTTGAGTGAGGAACAGAAGTGTTCAATTTGCAGAGGTCTTTTATTTTTAATCCTTCTGTCCCTCACTCAAAACCTTCCTTTTCGACTTTTTTGGAAAGGAAAAAAGGTGCAATGGTCTCGTTTACGAATGAATGAAAACATTGATCTGAGAAGTCTTTACTGAGCAACACATTGACACACCTCACAGTTTCTGACACACAGTAATTTGGAGTGACAAGACCAAAATGTAGCTTTATGGTCACAACCATAAGCTCTATGTTTGGAGAGGCGTCAACAAGGCCTGTAGTGAACCGAATACCATCCCCACTGTGAAGCATGGTGGTGGCTCACTGATGTTTTGGGGGTTTGTGCTCTAAAGTTGATGGCAAGATGAAGGCAGCATGTTATCAGAAAATACTGGCAGACAATTTGCATTCTTCTGCACGTAAGCTGCGCATGGGATGCATTTTGACTTTTCAGCATGACAATGGTTACAGTGGTGACCCTCAATTGGTTACAGCAGAAAAAGGTGAAGGTTCTGGAGTGGCCATCACAGTCTCCTGACCTTAATTGAGCCACTCTGGGGAGATCTCAAACATGTCGTTCATGCAAGATGACCAAAGACTTTGCATGACCTGGAGGCATTTTGCCAAGACAAATGGGCAGCTATACCACCTGCAAGAATCCGGGGCTTCATAGACAACCTTTACAAAAGACTGCACTGTCATTAATGCTAAAGGGGGCAATACACAGTATAAAGAACCAAGGGTATGGAGACTTCTGAATAGGGGTCAGTTCTTGTTGCTATGTTTTGTTTTGTGATTGTGCCATTCAAAGGTTTATTTGTCATTTGCAATAACAAGTTACGGCAATGAAATGCTTGGTTTTCCATTCTGTTATAACCTACAGTTGAATATGAATCTCATAGGAAATAAGAGACTTGTTTTGCCTGCTCACTCATGTTTTCTTTTCAAATGGTACATTATATTACCAATTCTTCAAGGGTATGCAAACCTTTGAGCAAAACTGTAAGTATTCAGAACCCTGTAGTCAGTACAGAAGTAAATGTTGCAGTGATTATAGACTGGAGTGTTCTTGGTTACAATCTTGGCATCTGTATTTTGGGAGTTTCTCCTTTTCTTCTTTTCTGCAAATCCAATCCAGCTTTGTTGGGTTGGATGGGAACAGCCATTTTCAGGTCTTCCCAGAGATGTTCAATTGGGTTCGAGTTAGAGCTCTGGCTAGGCCACTAAATGACTTTCACAAACCTGTCCCGAAGCTACTCCTGTGTTGTTCTTATGGTTTTTGTCTGGTTGGAAGGTGAACCTTTGTCCCAGTCTGAGGTCCTGAGAGCTTTGGAGCACATTTTTACCAAGGATCTACATAAACGTTGCTCCATTCCTGACTGTTCTTCCAGTCCCTGCAACTGGAAAAACAACCCTGCAATATTATGCTGCCACCACCATGCTTTGATGGAGGTACGGATGGTATTTTCCAGGTCATCACCTCCATGACCAAAGTTTTTCACCCATGATTGCTCAGTTTGGCAAGGTGGCCAGCTCTAGGAAAGATTTTGGTGGTTACAAAGTTCTTCTATTTCTTTTTTATATATAGATTTGCTAACTTTCCTAATAAAAAGTTTTTGCTTTGTCATTGTGAAGTATTGTTTGTAGATTGATGATTGATTACATTTAATCCGTTTTAGAATAAGGCTGTAATGTAACAACATTTGGAAAAAGGAAAGGGGTCTGAATATTTTCCGAATGCAATGTACTTGTTTTTTTCATCCTTTGTTGGTGTAGGCTGTAAACATGTGGAGGGATGCCATCTTTGTTGTTCATCCATGCAGGCATGTGATTTAGAGTACTGATATGAGTACTGTACATCAGCAATAAAGATATACAATCAATGTGCCCCTTTTTGGGTTGAAATTTTTGTGTCAGTTAGAGTGTGTGTGTATGTATGTGTGAATAAATTATGCATTCTAGTGTGTGAAGCTTTTGATTTTAGTGAATCATTTTCATTTGACGTAAAATTAAGAATGTTGTGTTACTAACATAGTTATGCACTTATTTATTTAGTAGTTCCACAGCTGGGTTTTCTTACCCAAAATAATAAGTTGAGCAAATAAAAGAGTTTGAGCAAATACCACATTTTATATTAACTGAATATTTGGTCTTTCATTTTGGTGCCAACTAAACAAGAAAGCCTAGTTCAGCCGACCTGCAATAAAAAGTATTGCTCTCTCAAGACTCAAACCCTTGTCACCCACATAGTAGGCTGTGTTGTTTGCCACTACACTACAGAGCCATACATTTTGTGAGTTTTGTTAGAAATCAGCCATTTCATATAATGGTTGCGTAATGGCAAATAATAATTTGCGTACCGGGTTGTCGAGAGAGAGTAGATCATTTGTTTACCTAGCAAAGCCAAGACAGTAATCGCCATGCCAAATGATCAATGTAAACATTCCTCTGGTTATCAGAGCGCAACCTGCAGAGAGAATCTAAACAGAGGTTTCTGTTATTCTCATTATCTAGGCACATTCACTTGCAATGAAGCGTACATTCATATTGTAGTTGTTAATGCTAATATCCCACTGTGTCAATATAGCCTCTTGAGTCTACCCTTAACAAATCCTCTTTTGCCACTGGCCGTTTCAACAGCTAATTGGTCATTCAGGAATTAAATTGATACAGTTAATGTGACCAACGGTTTTTACTAAGTTTACCTCCACCCTAAATAGCGTCTATGAACTGTATGGCATTTGCCACTGGCCGTTATAACAGCGTATTAGCCTGTAATAGGCTTTACAAGTATCTACTATCTTCCTAGGAATAGTCAAGAATTGAGCAATTGCTAGTGAGACTGCCAAAGCTATTTAATGTCATGGCAGAATAACTTATTTTTGTCTTTCATGGCATAACAACATACATTTTTTTCAAATTATATTGATACAATAACTATCAATAAAGGTGACGATAATTAACGTTTTCATCAAGTGAAAAGATGAGTAAATTGTGGAATGTACCAGAAATAGTCTCAATAGCTGTATAAACGTAGTTTTATTGCGGCCCACAAATATAATAATAATGTTGTTGCTCTCAATAGATTCAAACTTAGGTCTTCCATGTGAAAGGTACTGTCTTTAACCACTACGCCACAGCTTTACACGTTTCAACAGTCGCTAGACCCCATTGAACATTGTGTTAAACTGACTTAAGAGATTTCGTAAATTTACCTCTATCACAGCGTCTATGAATTGTTTGGCTTTTGCCACTGGCCGTTTTAACAACTTATTTGCCAGTAATAGGCTTACTATTATCTATTATTTTATTTTATTATTATTTCTTGGGAATATTCACAAGACTTGAGCAATTGCTAGCGAGACTGAAGATGAACTTCTCCATGCCAGAAAAAGGCGCAATATAACAATATACAGTTTTAGATTAAGGCTTACCATAATGTGACTACTGTATGTTGTAGCCAGCAAATGTGTTTGCCTATCCTGACCCAAAATCTATGCAAGGATGCGTATTTCAAAAATCCACCAGAAACAGTCGCATTATAGCCGCACTAACTGTTTTATTTCAGACTTACTATAATGTAGATACTGAAAGTTTTAGCCAGCAAAGTTTTGTCTATACGGAATAGTTCATAATGCGTACTTCACTTTGCCTGTGAGGAAATCCGAAAACGGGACCTACAGTTTGCAGGTTAATTCATTTGAATTGTTCAAGTTATAGGTCACAGTAACGGTGGAAAAGGTTCTCACATTATCTTTATCTCATTTATTTACATCACAAAAACCTGCCATTTTAAAGGGGTGTGTAGACATTTTATATCCACTGTAGGCAACACTGCCACTGGCATAATACAGTAATTCATTATCTCATTTAAAGTCATTTCTTTTTGAATGAACATACTAATTTTCATTTGTTTACTTGCTTGATCAGGGTGCACTGTGCCCAGCCCAACTAGCCTTCATCCTGGCATTCTAATGCAGTATGCATGGATCAAGACTAATGAGGATTTGTTTGGGTAAATCTCAACTGGGGACGATCACAGGCTTAATAACAACATGCAATTTACAGTACTAGTACCTCCCAGCTGAAAATGCATAATGAGGATATAACATACATAAAATGTGTCTGAGGAGGTGTATTATTTGATACCCAGTTGGTAGTGATTTTGTGGTAGGTTGAGATTAAGATAACCAGTAATTGTAACATCTGCTCAAAATGTTCCTATACTAATGTTCTAACATGATAATGTGGATATTATTTTACCACCCTGTTTCATTGCACTCTCCAATTAAGTACTTTTATTTGTGTGTGAAACCCCACAGATAACTTGCTTTTATTTTTTTTATTTTTTTTGTCAATGCAGGTTCCTTGCAAAGATGTTAACAGAACAACATCTCTATAAAAGTATGATCCCAACTTGACCAGCACTGGTTATGAAAACCTGCATGCACAGAGTAAATCGGTGGGTTTGTTAACAAATACTTTTTAACAACTATGATTTTACATCTTTTAATTAATGTAAGAGTAGACAGTTAATGACTAACAATGTGTTCCATCATAACATCCTTTTTGTTTCCCCTTTTTAGGCAGGAGGAAAGATGTTTGTGGAGTTTATTGTCCAATGGGGGGCATGGAGCATCTTGCTCCAGTGTGGATTATTGGGCATGTCTGCAGGGGATTTCCCGTGGACCTGCCCTCCCCGATGTATGTGTCGCCTTGAGACTTCAGAAGTCAACTGCTCTGGCAAACAGATTACTTTTGTGCCTGAGGGCTTCACCAGTGGTGGCCGGAGTTTAGACTTATCTCGTAACAAGCTGAAGACTCTAAGTCGTCGGCAGTTCTTTGGGATGACACAGCTTGAGCATCTGGACCTTAGTGAGAACTTAATCTCCGTGATTGAAGTCGATACCTTCCAGGGTCTGCAGAACCTTAAAACGCTGTGCATTAGAAGCAACCGCCTCAAGATCATCCCTGTGGGTGTCTTCTCTGGCCTGCCCAGTCTGCGCTCACTAGATTTGAGTGAGAATGAGATTCTTGTCTTTCTAGACTACACCTTCCGTGAGCTGGTGAGCTTGCAGCAGCTTGAGGCTGGGGAGAATGACCTGGTGTTCATCTCTCAGCGTGCCTTTACTGGCCTGCAGAACCTGCAGGAGCTCAATCTAGACCGGAGCAACCTGACGTCCATCCCCACTGAGGCGCTGTCTCAGCTCCAAAGCCTGACTCGGCTGCGCATGATACACCTCACCATTTTGGCACTGCCCAACAATGCCTTCCGCCGGCTCCACCGACTTCGCAGCCTCGTCATTTCCCATTGGCCCGCGCTGGACACCCTGGCTAGCAACAGCCTGATTGGTCTGAACCTGACCTCGTTGGTCATCAGCGGCTGCAACCTCAGTTCGATCCCGTACCAGGCGCTGCGCCACCTGGTCTACCTGCGCTTTCTGGACCTGTCCTACAACCCCATCTCTGTCATCCACGCTAACCTGCTGGCGGACCTTTTGCGGCTGCAGGAACTGCACCTGGCAGGGGGCAGCCTGCTCCGCATTGAGCCAGGGGCCTTCAGGGGTCTTGCTTACTTCCGTCTGCTCAATGTGACATCCAACCATCTCAGCACGCTAGAGGAGAGTGCCTTCCACTCCTTGGGGAACCTGCAGGTCCTCCGGCTAGATAGGAACCCCCTTGCTTGTGACTGCCGGCTGCTCTGGATGGTCCGTCGGAGGCAGCGTCTGAGCTTTGATGGCCGCCAGCCAACCTGTTCCACACCAGATATGGTGCGAGAGCGTGAATTCCGGGACTTCTCAGAGAAAGAGCTGTCGAGACTGTTCACCTGCAGGCAGGCCCGCATCGTGGACCGCAGGTCCCAGGAGGTCAGAATAGAGGAGGGCACTACAGTGCTGTTCTCCTGCAAGGCAGATGGTGACCCAAGGCCCTCCTTTACTTGGTTGTCGGCCCAGCGATCTCCGCTGTCCACTACAGGGCGCATCAGGGTGTTGTCCAATGGGACTCTGGAGGTACGCTATGCCCAGGTTCAGGACAGTGGCACATACCAGTGCACGGCAAGTAATGCAGCTGGCAATGACAGCCTGTTCATCAGCCTGTATGTGAAGGGTTTCCCACGTAATCGCAGCATGCCATTTTTCACTGACGAAGGCTGGATAGAGTCCTCACATGCCCCTGCTGTCAACTCCTCTGCCCAGGTAGCCAACCAGTACCCATTTGATGCCAAGACATTGATCATCGCCACAACAATGGGCTTCCTGTCTTTCCTCAGTTCGGTGGCTATCTGCTTCATCTTCATGTTTTTCTGGAGCCAGAGCAAGGGGCAAATCAAACACACTGCCACCATTGACTATGTGCCTCGTCCATCAATGGGAGGAGGAGGGAGTGGAGGGGATGCTGGAAAGTTCACCATGAAGCTTATCTAAATGTATGTGGGAGAGCATCTGGAACACATTGACTGAGGGTGAAGGCTCTACGGCAATACAGGTCTATGGCCCACCTTCAGCCTCAGCGCACCTTAAAAACAAATGTAACATAAGTAATGACAGATTTCTTCCGAGAAATCTTGGAGATAAACATAAAAAGCAGTGGTGTCTAGCAGCTTTATTTATGTCTGTTGTCAATAAATAGTATAATTTTCTTTATTCAATTATTGTTATTTATTACATTTACAGTGCTAAAGTCCTAATTTTGTATTGATATGAATATGGAATATTATACAAGTTAATGTGTATAAGGAATGTTCTTAAAATGTGAATGAGATGATTCATTTCCCTTCTATCATGTGTGAAGGAGAAGATTAATTCCACTCATATCAGGTGTGATCGATCAATCAGATAGAAGGGTTGTAAGGATATTATGTGTCAACTTGCCAATATAGGTCAACATAGCATTGCTCACACAGGATCTTTTCAGAGATTACATACCCAGCATTTGCTAAAGGTTAATTGAGAGTATAATATTATGCAAACATGACTGTAGTTATATACAGTTTAGTAATAATAGATGTATAGAGTATTGTACTAGGCTGAGGCCGAATGGATATCAGATTAACTGTGTAGTAACATTTCACCAGCTTTTAAAGTTTACAAATATTCATGCTAATTTGGGGATAGTAACATTTGTAAGTAATAATCAGAATATAAACGTGTCTAGGAGGTGATGATATTTAAATATGTGCATAAGAATGTATACACATTTAATATGTAAAACAAGCTTTAAATTATTTTTCCATTTTCTTTGTTTTTACAACAAAATCTGATTTAGAACATGAAGCATCCAATACAGACCATTGAAAGATTTTTTTCCTAGTCATTTTCTTTTTATCATACTGTGTAATTTTGTAAGATAATGCAATAATTAGCAATTCTTCAAATATACTATACAATTATAACATTAGATTCACGTCACACTGTTTTCCCCAATGGTTAAATGATCACAGTGTATTAAGAATATGTGCCTAAGTAATCTTACTCACCATTGAAGAAGCACTGCAAAACTGTAATGGCAATCAGCATCTTGTTATATACATGTGGAATAGGTTCAGGACTTTTCTATGCTCTGGGTAACTCTACAGCTTTGTCTAGTCCTGTAGATTAGTGTCACTCAAAAATTATGCCACTCTGCTTTCGGTACACTTGTTGTTTATAGGTATGCACAAACCAATGTTCTACGTTGCCATGAAAACAATGTACACATATTTAAGTCAGTTTGCTATCTTCTTTGAAAAATAGAATCTTTTTGGATTTTAAATGATTAAAAGCCCAAAACTTAACCTGTGTCAGTGCCTTGGATTGATTTAGCAATATCCCATATTGTTTCACAAAACCATTTTCAATCTGATAATTTTTTCTAAATTTGTACATCGTTAGAGAATTGCTTTCAGAGACATGTTGCCTAGCGTAGAACATTTATGGTTTACCCATTTCAATCTATTAGATCAAAGAATAAACAAGTTGTTTTCCCCTACTTAGCGCCAACGCAGATTATACATTTGACAGTTGTGTGTTGTTACTATATCTTGTTTGTCTTCATCTTCTGACAAAGAAAGAGGACTTAGAATTTTGTAGACAATACAATGTCTAATAAGTACAATAGAAAGTGACAGGATGAAGGTCAAACAGTGAAGATCCACTGACAATTTCCCATCCAGACGATATGAAGCCCACATAGCTCTAAGTGGATTTTGTGCAGAGTAAATCATTTTTCTGGTCGGCTGTTGCCCAGAACAACCCAGAAAAAAATATAATCACGTGTATGCGCAGAGATTTAAACCCCTTTGGATTACCTCTGCATGTCTCAATCTGTTATATAGGTCTGTCTGGTGCATGCTTACCGAAGTACAGCCTGGACTGTCATATTATCTGTTTTAATGCAACTATTCCTTCTCATGGAATGGAATCCAGAGGTCAGATTTACTGTCGCGTCATAAGCCAATGCTGCCTATGGGAAGAAAATACAAGGTCATTATTTACCTAGACCTGCATGCGGTGTAAGGTACTATATTGATTGTAAATTGCATATAGTTTATACACCATGGTTGCAAATACAGTCTGTTGGTTCTGTATTCTCATCCCTAGACTATTGCTGGCCAGTAAGTGGTGCTAAAACCTCATGATTAGAGTCTCATTTATCACATGACCAGATGTTTTTGATTTCTTGAGACACTTATATTTTGTCCTTTTGCTAATTAGATAAATAAAATATTAGTGCAAACAAGGCATGCTTTACCCAGGTCACCTCTTCACAAAATAGTTTATTAAATATGTCAGTATTGAATATACCACAACATCTTGAACATTCAATCTGCAACTGGTACAGCCAGAAGAGGTCAGGCCAACATATGAGGCCAGGCAACTCTTTAGGTTTCTTCTCAGGTCCTGCATTTCTAGGGAGATTTTCCCAGCCACTGTAACATTTGAATCACAAAGCTTTCTTTTTGATTGATTGAACTACACATTTCGAGGGCATATAATACATGTAGCTAGGCCTGTGTGATTGGATATAATTTGGGCTAGTCGAAGACATGACACATTGGCATTCTGCTTCTACCAATCACGTGGCAACAAGTGATTGGTACAAGCATAAATTATTGTTTTACCCTTGTCAGTCTGACACTTGAAAATCTGCCTATATTAGGCATTCCTATATTGCATTGCACCGAATGTGTTGTTTGCAGTGTTGTTGATTTAAAATTCTGGAACAAGACACAATTCATGAAAACATCTGCAGTACAATGTTAAAAAAACAAGGAAGTTAACCTTTTGAAAGGAAAATGCAGGTGGCTGTTTAAAAAAGAAGTCTGAGAGATACTATATAATATAGATGATTGGTTGACAAATTGTGTTACATTCTTCTCAGGAGGAAGCAAGTCAGCCTGTAATTCAAGCCATTGTTCAGTTGATACCATTAGTTATGATGTTTCAGATTAACAATATTACCTTTTTGACAGTTATTGAGATCCATTGGAACAATTGTTCAACCTTGGAAAGAGGAAGAGCAAAGAGAAATTCATCATCAAGGTAGTGTAATGTACAAAATGTACATTCCAGGATTCAGGAATGGTAATATGAAATAAGATTAAGAGAATGTTTTCCCAATATATCTCAACAATGGGACAAGACCATCGAGTGGGAATATGAGCATCTGGAAGGTGTTTTTTGCAGAATGGAAACAAAGGCAACTAAACCAGACCCATAAGAGGCAGTGCTCTGTTGGTGTAGTGGAACGTCTGTATGATTTTATACTGGATAAAATATTATTTGATGTTATGATTGTGAGATAAATATTTTTTCTTGGCTTCCCTTTTGAAGGAGGGCCTTTTTGGTTAATTTCTCTATGGGGGAAAGTGTATCATCAACTTCAGATAATGTTTTAGTCATGAAAAGGAACCAGGCAAGCCTAAATCAGTTCAGTGGCCCGAAATAAGGGATGGATGTTGTCTTTTCTGGATTCAGACTGGGGTCTCCTATGTAACAGACTGTTTCTTTAACCACTACACCACAATGCTATTTGTGTGCAGAGTATCAGTATACCATGGATAGAAAAAGTGTACACATTTTCTGGATTTTTGTTTTAGATACCGTCTCTCACAGTTGAAGTGTACCTATGATAACATTTACACACCTCTACATGCTTAGTAAGTAGTAAAACCTGCAAAATCAGCAGTGTATCAAATATTTGTTCTCCCCACTGTATGTCAGAGAGATAGCAGGAACATTAGCAGGGATTTTACTGTCTCAGAATGGGCTTTTGGAGGTGACTACACACGATAGTGTAAGTATGACTGGTCCGCGTACAGTAAAGGTAATGAGTTACCTTATGACAGAAATCAATGCATTTTCTTGTTATTTCTGACCATTTAATAAACAAAAGTCTATTATGCTTTAATTAATGAAACCCCATTAACAAAACTGGTTAATTAACATTTTACCTTGATTACGATTAATGAATGATTTTGATTTGTTTTATTTCTGCTATGTTTTGTAATGTGAAGTTTGCATTGTAACATTGTTATATCAAGCACATTGTAACATACGACAGGTGCTATAGTAAAAAAATATTGTTGTCACAGTATTTATTTAGTGTCCTGAAGTAAAATATTATTTATATAGCACCTTTTTAAACACGTAACAAAGTGCTTAACAAGAACATCAGAACAGAAAAGAAAAGGAGAATAACAAAGTCATGAAAACATATAGACATATGACATATAGAAACAAACAAAGAATATAGAAGCAGGTCACCACCCAGATATCCCCAATATCCCCAATTTGATTACTGAATATTATGGCATTGTGTCTGTTAAGCTGATGTGCACATACCGATGGCAAGCCTGTGTCCAAAATGCTGCTGCCGTGTCCATCCATTAAGCTTTGCAACTTTGACAACATTAACGCTGTTTCCTGTTGTTATGGCCACGAGGTTCTCTTCCATGAGTTACCCCGCAGAAAGCCTATCTCTCAGGCCTTGCGCAGTTATTTCTGATGTGTGATCGAATGGAAAATTTGCCGTCTCAAGGCGTCTGCTGGGCAGCTTCCATTCATCGTCAATGTAGTGCAAAGGCTCAAGTACGGGCAAGAGATCTTGACCAGAGATCAGGTGTGGCTGCAAAGTGCTTAACAGACCTCAGTTCAGCAGTAACCTTTATACAACATGTTTTGTACATGTTGGGCAGAGCAGTTTAGGAAAAATGTTGAGAGTTTCAATGAAGGTGTTTATACCCACTGCTCTCCACTCTAGCTATGGGAGCCATATTCTTTGTGATTGTATTAACAAATGGCATCAGTTATTTCTTTCCATCTTCTTGAATAATTTTCCTAATTTGTAGCTTTTGGAGATGCTTGTGTTATTGACACCTGCTTTGTGAAGGCATTTGTTGCTGGGCACTTGTCAGTCTCTTTTTTTTGAGCCATGCACTGTTCATATTCAGTAACATGATTGCACTCCAAGTGTTGAGACAGATTGCTGTCATTAACTTGGGTAGCTGAAACAGTTTTTCTGCAGTGTTTATATTTGGCATCATTTTGTGAGCTGTTGTCTTTACTAAAGCCAAAATAAGACAAAATGACAGACACTATGTTTTTCTATAGGACAATTTCCTCTGTTGAATCAGCGTTTGAGTTCTCCGTATTGCTTCCATCCTGCTGACAGGATGGGGTGAAGTCAAGTGACTACACACACGGTTGTAGGTTTATACAGGGAAAGTATTAACAGGATTAAACAAGAAAACAGGCAAGCCAACAATAGTTCAGCCGGCCAGCTATAGAAAGTATTGCCCTCTTGAGAATCAAACACATGTTGCCCATAAGGCCGTGTCATTACCCACTACACCACAGAGCTGCACATTTGCTGAGAAGCAATGTATTTTCACATCTTTGCTTGTTGAGGTTAAAGTTCAAGCTCACCTCGATGATATCAATGCTGAAGAACAGAAGCTTTGCATGTTTGCTATACTACACAAAATAGTTTGCTAGTGCCAGCTTGAATTCAGCCAATTCTGCTAGGCTGTTTTGTCAGTGTACAGATAAAAAATGTGATGCTACCACAACAGATAACTGGATGTAGTTTGAAGTGTTTTGGAGTAGTTTTCTGTTTGCAATGCAGCTTTGCGGAAGCAGCATGAACAGTTTCTATTCAGGAATTTGGATGATGCTAATAATGCTAATTACAGATTGGCACAGAGCAGAATATTGGATTGTTTGAAAAAGAGTACTCTATGTGCCTTCTGGAATATCTCTTGATAAGTGAACTTTGAGAAAAATATGAATATTGGACAAACTTTCCTTTTAATAAACGATATAAGATGGGTTTGGTGCAAAGCCAACACATCTCATTGCCTAAAGTACACAGTACCTACTCTTAATCATGGTGGCGGCAGCATCATCCTATGAGGCTACATCTCTTCAGTGTGGAAAGGAGCACTGATCAGAAGACAGGGGGAAATTAATAGCTTTAAATATCAAAGTATTTGGCAAAACCCTGCTGCCCTCTGCAAGAAAGCAGAAGTTAAAAAAGAAATCCACATCTCAACACAATCTGAAACACAGACAAATCAACCATGCAATGACTAGCCATAAGGAAGATCAATATTTCGGAATGGCCAAGTCAGAGCCTGGACCTCAATCACATTAATAACCAATTAACTTACTTAAAAAGGGTTGTGCACATTAGATCCCATCACAATTTGACTGATCTTGAAATTGTATATTTAATTAGTGGAATTCAATTGCAATATCCATGTCTTTTCACTGAATTACCATTGGTTAGAAGATCAAATTGTGTATACATTTAATATACACTTTAGTTGTGCAAACTCAAAAAAGCTGGGAAAATACAGATCTGCTCATAAGTTTTCATACTCTGGCAGAATTTTGATATTTTGGCAATGATTTTGTAAATATGATCATGCAAACAAATTATTATATTTAAAGATAGTAATCATATGAAGCCATTTATTATCACATTGTTGTTTGTCTCCTTTGTTAATGGAAAATTATGGGATCTCTTGATACCAAGCCAAGCCAAGTAGACCAAAAAAGGGTTCAACCAAAACTGCCAGAAGAATTGTTTGGGAAACAAAGAAAAAACACAGGTAAGTTCAGGAATAATACAGACTGCTCTGGAAAAGTATGGTGTGGTGGTTTTGTTTCAAGGAGCACAATATGACAATGCTTAAACAAAAATGAGCTGCATGGTCGAGTTGCCAGAAAGAAGCCTTTATTGCACCAATGCCACAAAATAGCCTGCTTACAATATGCCCTCACAGCTTCTGGCAAACAGTAATTTGGAGTGACGAAACCAAAATAGAGCTCTATGTCACAACCATGAGTGCCATGTTTAAATAGGGGTCAACTAGGCCTTGTCACGAGCGTGTGTAGGGAATCCAAGGAGGGAGATGGAGGCAGATGCAGGGGAAAACTTTAATGAAACTAAATACAAAACAAAACCGAGTGTCGTGCACTACTAAAAACAGAACAGACTAAAACTAGGTGAACAAGCGAACATGGAGGCCCCGGGGTGGCAGCAGGCACAGGGGCGGTTGCAGGCCGCAGAGCAGGCACAGGGAACGGAATGGCCCCAGCAGGCCGGGACCTTGACACGCCTATAGTGAACAGAATACTATCCCGACTATGAAGCATGGTGGTTTTGGAGGGGGTGAGCACTGAAGGCAATGGAATCATGTAAAAATTTATGGCAAGATGAATGCACCATGTTATCATAAAATACTGGCAGAAAAATTGCATTCTTCTGCACAAAAGCAATACATATTATTTAGAACTAAGGGTATGCAAACTTTTGAGGTCAGTTCACTTATTTCTTTGTTGCCATGTTTTGTTTTTTGATTGTGCCATTCTGTTATGACCTACAGTTGAATGTTAATCTCATAAGAAAAAAAACATGTGTTTTGCCTGCTCACTCGTGTTTTCTTTACAAATGGTACATATATTACTAATTCTCCAAGGGTATGCAAACATTTGAGAACAACTGTATATTATGTACTTACCAAAACATCTTGCTACTCTAGGATGATACAAATGTAAACGTAAATCCACACCATTTATTTGTGTTGGGGAAACAATACAAAACCTTCTATGGCATAGCAGAATTATACTGAATCAAATGGTACAGATGGATCTGATTTGGAACTTTTCGAAATTGTCTGGAAGGTTATCAACTGGTCACTATCAACACGTTATTGTAGCAGTTTTGTGTGTCAGGAAAGGGTATCTGAATATATAGCATGCATACAATGTGAAGCAACATTCACATTTGCAATGTACCTTAACATGATGAAGAATTTGATTTACGCCAACGTGCTGTCAAAATTTATTTTCTTTAAGCAATGACCAAAAACAAATAGTATTATTACAAATCTTCAAATGTAAACCTATCACAAAATTGTTCTGGTTTCAGGTGTAGACCATTTGGCAAAGCATGGTTTCCAAGGATTGTCAGTTCAATTCCCTAGGACTTACTACTGTATGAAATAAAATAAATAAATAAAAACAAGACAAAAACACTTACATATTCCTTAGTTACACGTTGTTTGAGGGGTTCCTAGATAAACTTAACTGGAAAGATCCTACAAATGTGGAAAATGTAAGAAACACAGAAGTATCTTATTGTACTTTTTTTCAGAGCAGACGTTTTCTTGTTATTAACAACAATGATGATAATTAAACAATTAATAAATAGCTACCCTGAGAGCAAAATCATTAGAAAGACGCATTTTAAACATATGATCTAATAAGATATCTTACAGATACTAAATAGTGGCGAATTTTACGTTTACAAAGCTACGTCTACCCCTGACTCCACGTTGCTGTGCTGATATACCAATTCTCCAGTGGTCTATAGGCAAGACAGACCAGCACGGTTTGCATGATCTCCACCAATAGTCAGTCGCATACATCAAGGAATAATAAGGCACGATTACGAAAGGCGATTGATTGCCTCCAGCGGAAATAAAAGAAAAAGGGATTTGAATGTAAAGTATTTGGAAATCACTCACCTTCAAGACGTGGAATGATGAATTATATAATACTCGTGGCGACCTTTTTTTCGATGATTTTGGCCGAAAACTCACCTCGACTGAAATTCATTGTAAACGGTATGTAGGCCTGCTAATTTGAAATACATTTTTCTATCATATGTAAAATTGATATTTTTCTATTGGCGTGTAAGGTGGTCAGATACGCCCGTGTCTTTTTATTTTATATACGGTGTTTTAACCGCCATGGAATTTGTTAAATAAACGATAATCTATCTACTTTAGAATCAAGTGGTGGATCACTTTCCTCATCACGCGTGTACATCATTTAATTGTAGCCAATAGCCTTATTTAAATATATATCAAATAGTTTTTTATGTTCTACTTTTAATGAAATTTGGCTTCATATGTATTCGATAAAACACGGAATTACGCTCTGTGGTTTCTAGAACATATATATATATATATATATATATATATATATATATATATATATATATATATATATATAAAACCCCTCTAAGAAGATATCTAAGAATCCCTCCATCTCTCTCTCTCTCTCTCTCTCTCTCTCTCTATATATATATATATATATATATGGTTCTTATATATAGATACGAACTAGTATTCCATGAGATAGTAAGGGACCAGAACTTTTCATACGTTTTCTGCAGGTTCATGGCAATGGAAACAGGTTTATGGCAATTAGCTATTCATGTGTTGATTTTTCTAGAATTTTGCCCCATTGCTTACAACCCCAGCCCACTGTTACGAGTACGTATAAGCTAATGGATTTTTTTTAACGCATCTTAACAATAAGGTAGAGGGTGTGAAGCTAGGTACGTTTTGATAAGCACGCTCGATTTAGCGATTATTGGCGCATTTAATTGATACCTAATGCGTGCGATTCAACCCAGGGCAGGGGACAGAGATTTGATAGTCGTCATGGAAACGCAGTAACGGTGTTGTTTACCATTCAGGCTGCTGTATTTGTAATTGATTGCAGGCTATGCCTTCTGAACACATCCGTAGCTCTTCGAGACCTAATAATATATGATAAATTATGTGTGCGAATTAAAAAGTGATAATGACCTCTAGTCTAGTCAATCATTTACTTCACTCAAGGACACAACTTCCATTAACCTATTTTAGAACCACTACATTACTGTTAAAACACATAATTATGCTAAAAAAATGCTGCAATGCAGTTGCACGAGCGGAAGGACTTACGCGCGTGTGTGTTTATGAGGTCGCTGGAGCTAATTCTATTAGGATTCAGCAGCAGCATTACCTCAATCGACCAAACACGCTCACTTGAATTCTAACATTCATGAAAAATTCCGCGTACCCTTTTCATTATTATCTATTATACTATTACCCATTTATCAGCTCCTTCTGAAGCTAGGTCAATGTCCAAAGAAATGGTTGACATGGTGTCTGATTTGCACATGCCTGTAGGAATTGAACTCCCAAGGGTGAATTGTCCTTTACCATGGCAACCAAATCAATTTATTTCTCTGCCTTGCTCTCTCTTTCCTCATGTAGACTCTCTGGATTTTACACAGCATTAGCCTCATGTAAAATTGGCAATAACATAAAATGTATTAACTGAAAATAATGGACAACTACATGCTAATGATGGAGTGATTGGAATATCATATAACACCATTGTAACTGCACCTCCTAATCTAGGGACTACAGAGCCGGCCATGTACCACTTCTCAAAACCACAGAATTACATGTCAGTGTACCACCATGAGGGTACCAACGTGCTGTATGTGGGGGGCCAGGCAGTGATCTATGTGCTGACTTTCACTGACAGGGGGGTCAGCAGCCTAGAGGTGAGTTGCTAATGAAATAAAAGATAAATAGAGATGGTCAGTGGTGACGGAGTGTAGGCACGGGAGAATAGCTTAAATAGGAGAAAGCAGCTGTCAAGTGACTTCAATAGGTACTGTAGCAGGAGATGGGTCATGCATACATTTATGGAGTGGATCCCATCTGTCTAATTGGAGGTAAATTATTATATAGTAGGGGCTTATGAGATCAACATACAATACAGATATTGCACTGAGAAAACAGTGTCAACATTGACTTGACAAACACAAGCAGAAAGTATAATTTGTGTGCTGGGAGTATTACATTGGTCTGTGTTCTATTTATGAAAGTTTATCCGATATTAGAGACAGTTATGTAATCCTAATTTTGTAAGATTAAGTCACTTGACTTTCATTTGCACTTTCAATTTGCACTGACTTTGATAGCAGCCGGTGTTAAATAGACCTAATGTTTGCTTGAAATATTGATATATTGTATGACATACTGGAATGTATCTTACATTACAGATCCCAGTGGTGACTGATGAAAACGCAAAAGCAACTTGCATTGCCAAATCAGCCCCACCAAAAGTAGGTGGTCATATTCATGAGCAGCATCATCACCACCATCAAGACTACCACCACCCTTTGTTTTGTACCTAAAACTTTTTATGAAAGGTTTGTCGAAGTACCTATTAAGGCTTCTATCAAAAACGAGTTAATTGTCAGTAGGTTCTTCCAAGAAGGATTTAGCAAGAATCCTTTTATTACTAGTAGAATCACCAATAGAAAAGCTTTACCTAAACTCAAACTGGTTCTCCAATACATTAAGAAAGGCTCATCTTATGTAAAAAATTGCCTATTTGCCTTCATCAAGATTGCAACATGCCATTTTCAGTTAATCTTCATTAATGACATTCTGGATTATGGAATTATGTGAAATGGCCATCTAATGAAAATATCCAGTAATGTTTGCTTAATGCAAAGTTAGCACCAACTGATTACAACACTTTCCTGTCCAATACAGCATATACAATTCTTGCACATTGATATTTAAAACAAATGTATAATTATACTCATGGAAAAACGTTTTTTTCATCCTTTCCAAAATGGGTAATAAGTCTGGAGGGCACAAAACTAACTAAAGTTTAAAATGCACTAAGACATTAGCCCCAAAAATACATGGCACATAGGGAGGTTTTAGAATGAGGGAGGTAGTATAGAATGAGGGGTACAGAACAAAAAGTTATTTTCGGCCACTCCTGAATTTCTGAACATGTATAGCTGTGTTTATGTATTGTAATTGATTTATAACAAGTTTATGTCTGTAAAGTGTACAACCGCAATTCCCAAAAAGTTGTGACACTGTAAAGTGTAAAGTAAAACAGAAATCACGATTTGCAAATTTTTTAAACCCTATATTCAGTAGAAAATAATAAAAAAATCTAAAGTGTTGAAACTGAGAAATGTTATTGTTCCTTGTATAATATATGCCCACTTTGAATTTGATGCCAGAAACTCACAACTAATAAGGTTGATTGCAACAGATCAATAAGATAAAAAGCACTAAAAATAGAGAGAATCTTTCAGATGTAAAGATGGGAAGGGGTTCACCACTCTGTGAAAGACTGCACAGGTAAATAAAGCAACACTTTAAGAGTTTTTTTTAATGTATAATTGCAAAGAGTTTGGGGGTCTCATCGTATACGATACACAATATCATAACAATTTAAAAAAATTCAGAGAATCCAGAGAAATCTTTGTATGCAAGTGACAAGGTCAAAAAACAATTTTGGATGGCCGGGATCTTCGGGCCCTCAGGCACTGCATTAAAAACACAAATGCAAATTAAACCATCTACCAAGAAGCAATGAGAAAACATTGCACTTTCAAAACTACAGCAGTTGGTCTTCTCAGTTCCCAAACACTTACAGAGTATTGTTAAAAAAAGAGGTGATACAACCCAGTGGTTAAAATGCCCCTGTCCCAACTTTTTCCAATCTTAAATATTGGAAAAGTAAAGTAACAATTGCTATTTTTCCTGAACACTCAATGCATTTGAAAATACGATTAAAATATGAAAGTGATGTAAAAGTAGAGTCACCTTTTATTCAAACATTTATGTTTTGCCAACTAATCCAATCAGTACTGTCAGAGTTCCATCCCCTCATTTGATGTGAACATGGGTATTGTGGCATTTGGCTAACAGGTGTTTTTAACTGATCTGGTGTTTCCTGTAGCATTGAGTACATAGAAGTACTGCGAAAGTAGTCTCAGTTCAATCATTTGCTTTTGCCTTAGGAGTCTCTGTGTGGTGTCAGTAGCCATAATCTAATGTGAAGACCAGTGAGGTGTCTGTGAAAGAAAAGCAAGCAATTTGGATACTAAAAGGGAAGGTTAACTCAAGAGGAAGCCAGTACAGGTTTGGAACCGAGTTTTATGGACAGATGAGATGAAGGTCAAAGTGATGGGAAGCCAAAAGTGGAGCAAAAAGGAACTGCCAATTATCCAAAGCATACCACCTCATGCATAGGTGCCTCTGAAATGTTCTCAGTCGCCTTTATTGATGAGGTGATGAATGATTGCAGCAGCAGAATGAATTCAGAAATGTATCTAGGTTTAACAATGTACAAGAAAATACCACCAAACTTACTTGCCTGCACTTCACAATGCTACAGGACAATGATCCAAAACACACTGCCAACACAATCATGCGTTCATCAGGGGGAAAATGAGGGAACGTTTTAGACTGGCCAAGTCTCCTCATTTAAATCCAATTGAACATGTATTTCACTAGCTGAATAGGAGACTGGAGTCAGAAACTCTCCAAAAGAGAGCAACAGCTCAAAATGGCTGCAGTTAATGGCTTGGCAAAGCATCTCAAAGGGTGATACCAAGGGTTTGATGATGTCAATGGGTCGTAGCCTCACTGCAGTTATTGCATGCAAAGGATTTGCAACAAAATTCTAGCATTTTATACTTACAATTGCTTTAAGTCTAATTGTCCCAATACTTATGATCGCCTAAAATAGAGTGATGGAAGTCCTGTTATTCATTGGTGGTAAAACAAGTGTTAAAACAGCCAGCAAAAAATGTGATAGTCTCAACTTCTGTCTCATATTAGTCTTTCAATCATATTTTCATTTGCCTTGAGTCTACAGCTAAAATATTTTATTAGACTTTACTATCCCAATTCTTATTGAGGAAACAACAGTTTAAAACCCCTAAATGCATACAATGAGATAAACCCTTATGCTGAATGCACTCTTTAAAAGAAAGAAAAAATTAACTCAGTTTCAGAAAGGGTTTGCTGTAGAAAGAGTTCTATGTAGAACCCTTTTTGCTCTTCCAAAGAATATTGTTGCCTTCTGAAGAATCATTAAAGAACAAGATCTTCCACAAGGTTACATATACAAATAAGGTAATTGTCTATTTTCTATGTGTGTGGGTTTGTTTCTACTGTAACAATATGAATAAAAGACAGATATTACATGACATCATCATCATCATCATCATCATCATCATCATCATCATCTCAAAGGTTAAAGTTTGGAACAGAGTTGACGGTACATTACTGTATTTGTTATTGAGGTGCACACACCATCTGTATTTTTGTCATGATGAAATTACAGTTACTGTAATAAATAAGTGATGCAACGTCTATTGAGTAATACAGACAATATGTTCTTTCAGTAGTGCAATGAGAAGTCTTGCGGCTATATCTGCCAAATACGGGAAAATTGATCTATTCCAATTTACTATCCTCCCTCACTGCAAATGGAATGTCATCTCCTGTTCTCTCCCCCCCATCTCTGCTGCAGTTGGAGTGTGACAATTTCATCACAGTCATTCAAAAAGTCAATGACACTTTTGTGGTATGCGGGACAAATGCAGGAACCCCAAAATGCTGGCTGCTGGTAAGATGACAATAGATTAATAGGACAGTCAGTGTCTGCATTATGCGCTTACTTCGCTCATATTGTAAATCTTATTTTACACTTTGATTTCTTTATATATGTTGCAAAGTGTTCAATTGCAACCTTATTTCTCCTCTACAGGTAAATGACACTATGCTGATTGATGCCCCAACCAATGGACAGATGGCATCAGCGTCTGACATCTCCCCTCCTTATCCCTCTCAACGGTCCGTTAGTCTATTTGCAGGTATGATATGAAGACAGACAAACTCACAGTAAAAAGTATTCAGACCTCTTCAATTTTTCCAAATTAGGTAATTTTTGCAGTTTATATCAAAATGATCATCACTTTTGCTTTTATTTATAACCTATGCTATGACACTCAAAATGGATCTCAGGTGTATCCTGTTTCCATTGATAATCTTTTAGATGTTTCTATTACTTGAATCCACCTATGGAGAATTCAGCAGTTTGGACAAGGATCACACCTGGCTTTATATAGCCCCACAGTTGACAGTACATGTTTATCAGTTGACAGTAGATGGAATGGTCTGTTTAGCTCTGAGACAGGACTGTGTAAGAATAAGCTTTTTAAATAAGGAGCTAAGAATATAAAAAATAAGAAAATGTGAAAAAAGTATAAGGTTCTGAATTCTTTCCGATGCACGATAAACTCTAATCTTGCTGTAGATGGTACATTTTTACACTATACATTTTAATGTCCTTGAATATTCATGCATACATGTAGCTATTTTTTCTAACATTGTTATTTGCATAGGCTGCAAGTTCCTTACAATATAAATTGAACCCCCTTAAGCTTCACGGACTTAGAAAACTGGTATTACATAGTGCACCTTCAAGTTTGTATGTTTCGTAAAGACAATCCTGAAATATCAATAGATTTGAACTAAATTGTGTTCTTCCACTTACAAGTGGAGATTAAGGAAAACCAAAAAACAGAGCTAAAAAAGAACTAAATGTGTTATTTAATACAAAATAATGTAATTTTAAATAAAATGTAATATGTGATGATAATACAAGAAAACAGATGAAGACCAATGGCATTTACTGTAACAGATGGCCATAAAATATATAGTGCCTTGCAAAAGTATTCACCCCCTTGGCTTTTTACCTATTTTGTTGCATTACAACCTTTAGTTCAGTGTTTTTTTTTAATCTGAATTGTATGTGATGGATCAGAACACAATTGTCTAAGTTGAAGAAGTGAAATGAGAAAGAAATATACATAAAACAACTTTTTAGAAATAAAAATTGGCATCTGCATATGTATTCACCCCCTTTGTTATGAAGCCCATAAAAAGCTCTGGTGCATCCTATTACCTTCAGAAGTCACATAATTAGTGAAATTATGTCCACCTATGTGCAATCTAAGTGTTACATGATCTGTCAGTACATATACACACCTTTTTTGAAAGGCCACAGAGGCTGCAACACCTAAGCAAGAAGCACTACTAACCAAACACTGCCATGAAGACCAAAGAACTCTCCAAACAATTAAGGGACAATGTGGTGAGAAAGACAAGTCAGGGTTAGGTTACAAAAAATATCAAAATCTTTGATGATCCCCAGGAGCACCAGCAAATCTATCATAACCAAATGGAAAGAACATGGCACAACAGCAAACCTCCCAAGAGATGGCCGCCCACCAAAACTCATGGACAGAGCAAGAAGGGCATTAATCAAAGAGGCAGCACAGAGACCGAAGTTAACCCTGGAGGAGCTGCAAAGTTCCACAGCAGAGACTGGAGTATCTGTACATAGGACAACAATAAGCCATACACTCCATAGAGTTGGGCTTTATGGCAGAGTTGCCAGAAGAAAGCCATTACATTCATTTTTTCAACCCTATAATCAGTAGAAAATAATACAAGAATATAAAGCCATTACATTCAGCAAAAACTACAATGGCACGTTTTGAGTTTACAAAAAGGAGGAAGGTGCTCTGGTCTGATCAGACTAAAACTGAACTTTTTGGCCATCAAAGAAAACGCTATGTCTCGCGCAAACCCAACACATCACATCACCCAAAGAACACCATCCCCACAATGAAACATGGTGGTGGCAGCATCATGCTGTGGGGATGTATTTCAGCAGCCGGGACTGGTAAACTGGTCAGAGTTGAGGGAAAGATGGATGGTGCTAAATACAGGGATATTCTTGAGCAAAACCTGTACCACTCTGTGCGTGATTTGTGGATTGTGTCACGATGTGGCGTTGTGGGGTAATGGACCAGGCGTAGGCAGGGGAGGCAATTGGTGTACTTTTATTTAACACTAAATAACACAAAGAAACAAAACAGAAAAACACGAGCACTAGATACTGAATGGTATAAAGTAAATCATAAATATAAACAGAACTCACCACATACATCTGACAACAGAGTGACATGGAACAATGACTGACAAATGAGGGGAGCAGAGGAGAAACACATACTGATGACCTAATCGGGACCTGGTGTGAGAGACAATTGGAGACAAGACAATTGAAGGGGACCGGGATGAGTTCATGGCAAGTGGAAAGGTGGAGAATGCGGGAGATGGTGGAGCAGTTCGTCACCTCACCGTCACAGATAGGACGGAGGTTCAACTTCCAGCAGGACAATGACCCCAAACACAGTGCTAAAGTAACACTTGAATGGTTTAAGGGGAAACGTGTAAATGTGTTGGTATGGCCTAGTCAAAGCCCAGACCTCAATCCAATAGAAAATCTGTGGTCAGACTTAAAGATTGCTGTTGACAAGCACAAACCTTCCAACTTGAAAGATCTGGAGCAGTTTTGCAAGGAGGAATGGGCAAAAGT
Source organism: Esox niger (assembly GCA_016801105.1). NCBI lineage: Eukaryota > Metazoa > Chordata > Actinopteri > Esociformes > Esocidae > Esox > Esox niger. The sequence continues at coordinate 41,226 of JACXGJ010003106.1, forward strand.
CCCAGTGGTAAAATGTGGCAAGCCCATTGAGACTTATCCAAAGCGACTTGGAGCTGTGATTGCTGTAAAAGGTGGCACTACAAAGTATTGACTTTAGGTGGGTGAATATTTATGCACATTGACTTTTTCTGTTATTTTGTCCTATTTGTTGTTTGCTTCACAATAAAAAAAAATAAAAACATGCAAATCCTCAAACAATCCATGTAAATACCAGGTTGTGAGGCAACAAAACATGAAAAATGGCAAGGGGTGTGAATATTTTGGCAAGGCACTGTATATCCGAAAGCACACCCTTACAAAGTAACAATTCCAGTCCAGGGTTCATCCAAGAACCCTTTGCTTCATTGATACATAAAGTCTTCTAACATGAACCCTTACAATATCTGCAAATAGCAACCACTACATGAACCCTTAAACTAACTGCATAGAGCAACCACTACACGAACCCATCAACTAATTGCAAATAGCAAGGACTAGATGAAGCCATCAACTAACAGCAAATAGCAACCACTACATGAGCTCATCAATTAACTGCAAATAGTAACCACTACATGAAGTCATCAATTAACAACAAATAGCAACTACTACTTGAACCTATCACATAATTGCAAATAGCAACCACTAAATGAACCCTTAAAGTAAATGCAAATAGTAAACACTACATGAATCCATCAACTAACTGCAAATAGCAACCACTACATGAAGCCATCAATTAACTGCAAATAGCAACTACTACATGAACCCTTCAACTAATTGCAAATAGCCAGCACTAGATAAAAACATCAACTAACTGCAAATAGCAACCACTACAGAAGCCATCAAATTACTGCAAATAGCAACCACTACATGAAGCCATCAACTAACTGCAAATAGCAACCACTACTTGAACCCATCAACTAACTGCAAATAGCAACCACTACACAAAGCCATTAACTAACTGCAAATAGCAACCACTAGTTAAACCCATGAACTAACTGCAAATAGCAACCACTACATGAAGCCATCAACTAACTGCAAATAGCAACCACTACATGAACCTTTAAAGTAAATGCAAATAGCAACCACAACATGAACCTTTAAAGTAAATGCAAATAGCAACCACAACATGAAGCCATCAACTAACTACAAATAGTTACCACTACAGGAAGCCAGCAACAAACTGCAAATAGCAACCACTACGCGAACACATCAACAAACTGCAAATAGCAACCACTACGCGAACACATCAACTAACTGCAAATAGCGTCCACTGACTTGCAATGATTTGTTGAGGAACTTCAGGTGTTCTTAAGGATCTCCAGAAGTCCTCACTTATCCTTGAAGTTTCGTATTGCATTTAGGGTTGGACAAAAAAACAGAAACATCACATGGAATATGTTTACTTTGATGTGACTAAATCACATTTACAAACACAGCTTCAGAAGACACATTGGGTTGATTGCTGGTCAGCAGTACATATACATCTGTCATAAATGTGGTTTGACAATCCACAATTTGATGTTAGAGTTTTTAAAGCAAATTGAGGTAAGTAACACGGTTCCAGAGTGACCATAATGTCAGTTCCAAGATTGTAGGTGCATTGCTCACATAAACTACAAAATAATTCAATGGGTCATTTGAAACTGTCTATATTGAAGATGGACAAATTGCACGAACAAAGCGGAACAGTGGTTGCAAGTCGAAGCTGACTGACAGAAATAGACGGATATGTCAAAGAGCATTCTCGTCACATGATCACCCCATTGAAAGTACCGAGCTCCTTCAACACACTGTTCTAACAACCTGATCTCACCTTGTTTAAAAGTGACCTCACCTTCCCAGATCACCACCAATAACAGTCCCAATCAAAATAAATTTCAGGTTTGCAATAGGTTGTTTGTGGAGGGGAACACACTGCGTCCTCTGTTTTAATAGGCTAGAAGTTGTCACTTATTATGTCTCCTAAACCAATGATTTATTTGCAAGCTGGTACTTTTCTGCTGAATAGGTTAACTGATGGATGATCATGTGACGGGATAAATAAGCACATCTGTGACACAGTCTCAACATAAACTGTACGTTGTGTGCTTAACACACCCGGAATATATGTCAGGGCTGTCATTTGGAAACTGTTTGAATCCAAGGCCAACAGACAAACACATAACTTGGTGTAAGGAGTACAAAGATAAATTACTTGTAAGGAGCACAAAACCTGGACCACTGAGCAATGGAAAAACGTAATATGGTGTGATGAGTCATCTTTCACCCTATTTCTGACATCTGGACAGGGTTTACATTTGGAAAAATCTAAAGGATGCCTTCAGCCCTCAATGTCTGCTGCCAACTGTTGGGGGATCTGTAATGGCGTGGGCAGCCATCTTATGGGAGTCATTGATTCTGCTGATTGCTCTGCATGATCATGTAGCAGCCAAGTAATATGAAGCAATTTTACCTGACCAGTTGCACCCTATGGTGCAAGCACTGTTCTCTCATGATGTTCCAATATTACAGGATAACATTGCCCATATCCAAACTGCTATACAAATTCTAAGAGTGGTTTTATGAGATAATGTCAAACACCTTCCAGTCTCCCCAAACACCAGAACTGAACATCATTCGACCTTTATGGGAAGTTCTGGAGCACGGAGTGTGAAATGGATTTCCACCTATAGGCTTTTCTTCTTAAAAAATGGAGCAGCATCCCACTATACAATGTTCCGGACTTGTATGACAGTATTTCAAGAAGGATTGTTTTTTTTTAAGGCAAAATGTGTCCCTACGACATATTAGGCCCTTGCAATCAAATTATTGTTACGTGCTTCTGTTATTTTATTCCCCCGCTGTATTATCATGTAGCAATACTGTAACTCAACATATTACTGGAATCATTTTAAGCTTACTTTGTCTAGCAGGTTCTGTCAAAGCGAAGACAGTGATTAACCAAAGAAGCTGTAAATTGCTTGAGTGGTGCATCTTTATAAAAACTGTCCATTTTCATTATGCTATTACAGTATTGATTCCAAATGGCCTCCATAATCGCCATGGAGACAGGGCCCAGTTAGACACTTGTATGAGGACATTGATTCGAACAGTCAACTGCCTTCTGTTGAGTTCTTTTTTAATCTTTTCCTCTAACTTATGTTTGTCTCTCTCTTATTCTCTGTATGTACTTATTTCTTATTCTCAGATGGGAATCTATACTCTGCTGTGTCAGCAGTGGGGCGCAACCCTGGCTCTATTCGACGGACCTACGGGACTCAGAAGCTCCTGAAGACTGAGAGCAAGTGGCTGCAGAGTAAGTGGGATGTGAGCTACATGAGACTATATAAGGGATATCCAACAGGTTATGCATTCTCTGGAAAATATTGTTAAACATGAAAGGTATATTCCTTGTTGTGTTAATAGTGATCCACAATAGATATGCGTTGATATACGTGCCTGCCTGTGCATGGGTGGGTGTAGTTGGAGGTTGGGAGCCACAGACATCTTTCAGTAAAATGATTCCCTTGATGGTCCCACTCCCACTCACAAGAAGGTTATAGTAGAGTTGTAAACACAAGAGTCATCCTCCATTGTTAGAAGAAACCAGTAGCTTTTTAGTAACCTTTGGCTGAAAACATAGCAAGCTAAGGAAATCATTATCCAGGTCTTCAGAGTGCCTGATTATTAAAGTTACAAATATAAGTAGCTGTGGGAAGACTAGGATAGTAGTATTCAGAGGGTGTGAAAAGGGTTGAGATTGGACTGGGAGGGACATTTTCAGGAGGTCAAAAAATATATACATTCATTACAACATTATATGGTTTCCTCTGAAAAAAAAAATACTTATGGATTCTCTATAAGTTACCTGATGTCAATATGAAACTACTAATAATAATTTATTGTCTATTGTAATAAAGATTGACAGAGGATATTTTGGTGACGATATGAAGGTGACTCACATTTTGGTCCTAACATTTTAGCTACTTAACAACATTTTTATAATTGAATTTAAAAAAGGATGCCTGAATAATAATTAAAAACAATTATAAATAAAATCAATCACGTTTTGTTGATTGTTACCTCTTATCCTTGAATTGTCTAAAAGAATACTTTACACAAATACATGCGATTAACAAGCTAACCTATCCATCCAATTAAACAATGAAATAATACAACTCAGAGACAATAACGCTAGCTATAAATGTATTCCATGCTCGTAAAAAGCACAACTAACCACAAATCTTTAACACAAAACTGCAATAATATGTTTCATTCATGCCCAGGAAAATGGACTGTCATCTAGCCAATGTCTTGCTAGCCAATAGTTGTCGAAGGTTTGCAGAAGAATGTCAGTGGGGCTTTAAATTGAGCTCTAATGGTATTTGCACTGGCAAAAGCCAATCAATGTTGGTCATTTATATCTGCATAGCTGGATAGGTCATCAACTTAATAGCTAACACCAAACAGAATGCTATATGAAAGGCTAATTAATGAGAAAAGTGAATTAATGTTAGCCTAAACTACAAGTCTCAAACGCTGGGTTACATACTTGAATGCACTGTGGTAAAAACACCTCTTAGAATTCCTGTCTAACACAAATTCTGTACAAAATGTGAATCCCGCAGACATTGGAGTAAATGCTTCTACGTATAAAAGTTGACCATATACTTCAGAAAGTATCCAGACCCTTCACTTTCTCCAAATTTTGTTCTGTTATATATTTAATTTTCACACGCTATTTTGAGAGTCCACATTTCCATCTGTAGATGTTATGTAGATAGTAATACTATCAACAAACTTTCAGCAAATTATTGGTTGATAAACAACCAATTGCTACAGTTATGGTTAGGTTTAGAAATAGGCTTAGGGTTAAGGGTTAAGTTTAGGGATAGAATAAAGATTAGGGTTAGTAGATAGTTGGTTAAAATGTTAGAGATAGTAAACCATCTGCATCTTACAGGCACACTTTTGGAACTCTAAAGATAAAGTGTTACCTATTTAATACACAATTGCCCTCAGTCTTCACACAAAAATATTGGCATATCAAAAAAGTATTGGTAGTAATATATGGAAAATGAAGAACTTAATTAAAACTGAATGTATTCAGACTCTTTGCCATGACACGTAAAATTTAGCTCTGATATATCCTTTGTCCATTGAACCTTCTTAAGATGTCCCTAGAACTTAAATGGAGTTCAGCTGTGGACAGCTGAATGGACATCATTTATATAAAGGCACACACCATGTCCCATATTTCCATTTCAGAGCAAATATGAAGCCACAAAGCCAAAGGAACTCTGACATACAATTGTGTTAATACATAGATCTGGGGGAGGTTATTACAATAAGGATAGGAAATCCAAGCCAAGACATTGGTATTAGATAGAAGAAGTATATTGGATCAATGTTACCAGGGAGACCTATGTGAAATTTTGTAGATGCTCTGATGTGACCTTGGTGAGAGTAATCTAATTTGTTGTGTGTCCGTGGAGCAGAAGAGGTATATTATCAATATCAGACTGAAATGTCTTATGTTTGGGTCTATAAAGCAGTGGGACATTATCTGCAGTCGAATATGAGGTGTAAGCTAATTAAAACCCTGCAGTTAGGTGGAGTAGTTTGTGGCAGTTGACTGACCAAAACACTCAAGAGCCCAAAAGGCTATTTTCTGAAATACAGTGAGGGAGAAAAGTATTGGATCTCCTGCTGATTTTGTACGTTTGCCCACTGACAAAGAAATAATCAGTCTATATTTTTAATGGTAGGTTTATTTGAACAGTGAGAGACAGAATAAAAACACAAAAATCCAGAAGAACACATGTCAAAAATGTTATGAACTGACTTGCATTTTAATGACTTGCATCATTTAATTTAATTTGTACTTATGCAATATTTGATTGATAGCTTGGAAGGCATTAGTACATGCTCAATCAACTGTAGCTACTGTTTTATAAAATGTAAGCATATACACTGACATCTTTCCCATGTGGAATAATATGTCAAGCTTCTCAGGGAAACTGCTCTTTAAATTTGTCCTATGCCCTAAACCTACACAGCTTTTAGTCTTTGAGGTCCTCTTTTGAGATCACTGCGAATTTGACTGAACCCTCACAGGGGTTCATAAAATTCATATTTTTCAGGGGTGTCAGAGGCCTTGAAAAGGTTTAGGTTATCCAAACAAAAATGTCTCTCATTGTCTCAAAATACAGCAAATATTTTGGAAGAAAGAAAACTGAGTTTCCTTAAAATAAATTATGAATAGCCTACATTTAGAAAAAAAGTAATTTCTGAGTGAAATGTCTTCAACATTTGAAAATATGTCAACCCTGTCTCCTTTATTTTGACAATTTGACACCTAAACAACTATATTATAAACCACCCCGATAACTCTGCCCTCCATAAATATGGGAACAGTTAGCATGTTTACCTTCCTTTGGCTCTATTCTATTGCTGTATATGGTCTCATATCCATTCCATAAAATAAACACCAAATATTTTGATGTGGCAGGGTAGCATAGTGGTCAAGATTATTAGGCCAGTAAGAAAAGGGTGGCTGTTTTTGCTGGGGCTTATAAGGGGAAAACTTTGTTCTGTCCCTAAGCAAAACACTTAACCCTACATTGTAGCTCTAAAAATTGTGTTCTCAGCTAACTTACTAGTGAGAAAAGTCAGTGTTTGCCTGAAGTCCTATCTTCAGCAAATTAAAATCATGTTTAGTTGGATTGAAACCTGGAGATGGACTATGCCCGTCAAGAACATCCCACTTTCTAGCACTGACAAATCTCCCTAGTGGCTGTGTCAGCATTGTCTTACTGTATGATGAAGCACTGCAATGAGCATGGAGACCACGGCTTGTAATTTAGTTTCTGTACACACAGGTCATGCTTCCACTTCCTTTATCCCAGTTTGTGCAGTTTCTTTTGCTAAATGCACCTAGCAAAACCGAAGAGGCAGGGGTGTGTTCCTGCAAATGGTGAAGTCCAACATAGCCCCACCACCTCCTAAACTTTTGCTCTGTCTTTTCTGGCATGTCAAAGGGGAGGTAGTAAGGAAGCGTTCTGGCAGAGCATTAGCATGTGGTGTTGCCATCTCTTCCTCAGCAAATGTAGTCAAGCTGAAGTGGGTTGGCCACACATTCTGCTTCTGCCAAACAGTATATTCCCAGATTTTCCTATTTCAAAGACGAACATATATTCCATTCAACTGGAAAGTATTGAGGAGTCAGGGCGGGTTTGAATGCCTCCAGTAGACAAGCTGACCACCTAGTGCCAAGGGGAGCCAGGAAATAATTGCAGCTCCTTCTTCCCAAACAAACTATTTTGTTTCTCGGCAGACCAGCTGCAAGGGAAATATTGCACTGTGGCTCGCTCCCTCATACATATCACAACTATTACTATGTGAAATGGAGCTGTTGGCAGATTTCAGCAGGGTCCTATTATGTCAATGGCCCCCATGCAGAAATCCTAGAAAAGGTTCGTGCCAATGACTTAATGGGTGAACATAAAAGAGTGAAATAAAAATCCATGCACTGCCAAACAAATACAACATCTTCCAAGCGGTCCTTCATAGTGATGTGGTAACAACAATTTGCCCACAGACAAAGCACATAGGTTGTCAAAGCAACGTGCGTAGGCTTGTTATTAGAGTGGGTGGGGATTCTTATAGTCTGTTGGCACAAGCCTATATGTGCAAGCTACTATACCTAATATACATCTCAACAATAGAATTTAACTGTTGGCTTTTCCAATGTCACTGTGCCTGAACAAAGCCTTTATGCTTGTACGCAGCCATTAAGTCATATCTGCTGTATCTCCCACCTTGGTGAGTAGTTATAGTGGCAATTTGTCTGAAAATCGGTTTGAAATTCCCGTTGAATTTATTTTGTCAGGATGCCAAGTGGACTGTACTGTCTTATTTTCACACCTGAGCCTATGTGTAATAATTGTCCTATGTTAAGTAGGCGATTGAGAGGGATCTTAATGGTTTCACTGCCTTTATTCAGTGCACACAAGGTTATGACCCATGTAGAGCATGTCACACGCTTGCATGAAGTCTGAATAGGCCCACCAAATGCTGGGATTAGGAAAGACATGCATTATTATTTCTTATCCCCTTTCCCTTCTCCAATTGTATCTACAGGCCTGTTTAGATGCAACACCTCCAATGTCTTGGCCTTTTGGGGCCTGGATAGTTGCAACTGGTTCTTGAGCTGTGCTGGTGCTTACTGCCCTCAAATGGTCTTCATGAGCATCACACTTTTTTAAAATATTGTCCTTCCCTGATGAGTAATCAGCACCTACGTTTTAAGAGTAACAATATGAATTAAGTGTCAGGTTCTGTTTCAGTCCAATTGAAACTTGACAACCCATTCTCTCTCCTGCTTCAGGCCCCCAGTTTGGGGGAGCAGCAGTAATGCCATCCTCTCAGAAACTCAAGGATGAGATCTACTTCTTCTTCAGTGAGATTAACAAGACGGCCCGGGTGGACGAGGAGCCCTACCGGTCTCGCATTGGCAGGGTCTGCATGGTAACCACAACACCTTCATCCTACACCAGCTGTATCATACAACCACACTGCATATCCCGGCATATCACTGCATATTGACGGCGCGCACATGCACACTCCCCTGTGTGTCCGTATCCAGGTGGACGAGGGAGGCATTAAGAATCTGCTGCCAGACTCTTGGACTACCTTCATGAAGGCCAGGGTGATGTGTGGTGTGGGCAGCACCCCCCAGCAGTACAACAACATCAGACAAGCCATTGTGCTGTCAGAAGTGGCCCAGGAGAAGAGGACTGGAGTCATGTACGGCCTGTTTGCCAACGCATGGTGAGCAGACCACATACTGTTCTATCCTTCTTTAGACTGGGTCGTGCTTAAAATGCAGGAGAGCAATGAGCTGTACTGACAAGGAAAATAGGTAAAAGAGGAATTATACATAGCACATCCAAGGTGGTCACAGGAGCTAGACAGAAATCTATAACTTGGAAGCAGCAAAGGCAGAGTTTCAGTGAAGAAAATACATGATGATGTGTTTGAAGTGAGCTACTCCCTGTGGAGGCATCTTCTTGCAGTTTGAACTTCAATGCTTTTATTAGCACGTTCAAGCAACCTTAAATGTGTAGCTGGGGCAGTCATCATAGTATGGTTTTATAACTAAAACAGTTACTTAGGAGAAGGATGTACCATACATTATAAATTAAATACAAAATATACCTGTCAGTTGTTTGGACATGCTTACCCGAAAGTGTGTCCACACCATAGACAGGTACTGAATATTGTTTTGCAGATTTACATTACAAAGAAGTTTGAAATGAGTAGAACAAAGAAAAGCTATTAAGTATTTCTATTGTTTGTTTTTCCAGGGACACAACAGTGATATGTGCTTACTCCGTTGAGGACATTGACCAGGCCTTCGCAACGTCTAAACTGAAGGGCTACAGCAGTCCTCTGATTGGGCATCGCCCCGGCACTGTAAGGGACCTATCGAAAAGAGAAAGATCCAGTTCAAATCAATGATATTCATTTTTGTTTTAGGCTGGTATCAATCAGTTATTTTTCAAAAGCCAATCGCAAAAGATAATGCTTGTCAGTTTGTCAATGTGAAAGATTTGTGCTTCCATTTTGCAAGAGCTGCAGATGAGAGATACTGGCTGTAAAATGACTGTTCAAGGCTAAATCAATGTCTGTGTCTCCTTCCTAATTACATAACTTTGATCACAATATTTTACAGTGTGCCTTTAAGAACTCTACAGCAGCTCAGAACCCTAAGACCCTCGGGGTGATCAGGGACCATCCCGAAATTGAGGATGTGATTCGACCAGTCGGAGGAGGTCCGCTGAACTTGCCCACTGACGATCACTTCACACACACTGTTGCTGCCATTGTACTGGCCGTTAACGACGAGCACTATAGTGTGCTTTACCTGGGAACAGGTATGTTTACTTTTACTGTCCAGCTTGATCTCATATAGAGACATTTGGTGTGACCTATTTAAAACATTTGGCATTTGAAGGATTTTTCCTTTACGCATGAATGAGTTACGGCTTATAAAAGTGTATTTGTGGCATAAATATTGGGATGGTTATGTTCACACCGTCTTTTGACAACTAGCCTCCGTCACATTCAAAGGTTTCCTAACTCTAGTACTTCAACAAACTAATTTAGGGATTAATTGAGAAAATGACTCAGCTGTGCTTTTCCATGGTCAAGACAAATTACATGTAGGAAAATATCCACATAAAACCCGGTGACACTGACTGAATGATTATTTTCACAGTAGCTACACCTTATTGAATGTGCCCCGATAAGAATACAGTCATGCTCATATAAAGCTGTGAACATTGTCACCGGCCTTTGAGGTGGCCTAATAAGAAACTAGAGCATTTAGTTGTCTGTGGGAATTAATAGCCTGTCAGTCCAGGAAGGAGATAAGAGGACATCTGTAAGACAGGTCTGCACCTCACCCACTGATGAATTGACCAGTTCAGGAAAAAGGCTGCGTATTCTATTTTAAACATGGGTCTTTATCCAATCTAAAATGGTCATACATAAGAATTATGGGTCCCATCCACAATTGTCTTTCTCTTCATCGTGTTCTCTCTCTTCTGGTGACAGAACAGGGGAAAGTGCTGAAGGTTCTGCACACTAATGAGGAAGTCTTTATCATATGCCAGTACTCCCTGTTCCACAACGACGGTCCTGTTCTGAGCATGGCCATCGACTCTAAGCAGGTAACGTAGGACAATCGTCCAAAGGCCAGATGTTGAGCACTATATCTCTCCCTGTCTCTCATGGATGTACGCTTCTCTCCTATATCAGGGCCACCTTTATATAGGCACGGCAATGGCGATCCAGCGCATACCACTGGCTGACTGTGGTCGCTATGGAAACAGCTGTCAGGAGTGCCTCCTATCTCGGGATCCATATTGCGGGTGGGATGCAGCCAGGAGGAGGTGCACAGCCATACCAACCGGATATAACATCAGCTCTGGGTATGAGTTGGGATTCACTGCTATATTACAGATACCAATTGAAAACATGCAAACGAATGAAAAACGGCAGTTAATACCAGTCATAATATACCAGCTGTCATATAGTAGTGTTTAGGTTTCAATGACTCCTCTTTCATTCACAACACTTGAGTGTTCAGAATTCTCCATGCAGTCATTGTTTCTGCAGTTAATTTGTTACTGTGAATACCACAGGGCCCTCACTCAGAGTTTGGACTATTCCAATGCCTCCATCTGTGGTGAAGCTGCTGGTAAGTTCCTCCTTTTCCCCCTGTATCTTCATTCCTTGCAATTAGGAATGGTTTCTATAAAACGTGATTTCACTAGATTAGAAAAACAGACAAGGCTCAAACCTGTATCTTGGCCTGACTTCGAAGTCCACTATCTTTAGCCAAGTGAATTCAAATATTCATTCTCTCCGCTGATAAGCTCTGCTTTGTCTTAGTTAGATCTCTTTGGTCTATGAATTATATTGTTCACAGTCCTGCTGCATCTTTCATGAAAGTCTTTTGGTTATATAATTTGTTTCCATTCCTAGAAAAATTTTATGTAATGCTATGGAGGATGAGAGGAACGATGCAATATCATGTTAAAATGAACAAAAAGTAAAGTATGCCTGTATCAGTGATCAGTGAACTCATTTAAGGTTTGGTTTTACTGGCACTGAGAGAAAAACAAGTGTGGCCTTTCACCAACACAATTCTTACCTGTCAGTCTGATTGAGCCCTCTTATGTGGATACGTAAACCAACTTTAGATATGAATCCATAGCCTATTCTTTTTGGGAGCCCCAAAGTAACGTAATTTGGGGGAGATTACTGTCAACCATGGTGTGCCCTCTCAAAACCCACAGCACTGAAGAGTCACAGGACCAATCCAAAACGGGTGGTGATGGACTCCAACAGCACCGTCTACCTCCCCTGCCCATTGCACTCCTTCCACGCCACCTACCGCTGGGAGAAGGACAACTGCGGCAAGCACTACCCCTGCTCCATCATCGGAGACTTCTGCGTGCTGGCACCCACTTTCACCATGCCCCTGGAGAGCGGAGTGTTCCGATGCATGGCTACAGAGAACGGCCACAAGGTGGAACTGATCTCTTACAGGCTGGTGTTTAATGGTGGGCCTCTGCCCGCCTCCCTGGCATCCACCATGGGGCCTTCTCTGCTGCTTGCTGCAGCCACCCTTTGGCTCCTGTAACCATTGAAAATGCTAAAGCTAAATCTCTATCCCCCAAAGCTTTCTCTCTCCCTGACAGACATGAGAGAAGGGTAGGTACACCATAGCCAGGTTAGGTTCGCAGAGCATTGATATACAGGGTGGGGTAATGCAATCAGTTTTGCCCACAGAGACTGTTCTCAGAAAATAAACAGAAACGTCTATTTTTCATTATAACTCATGTTGTTCATAAAATGCCTGACAACAGGTGTTTATTTTGAAATGCTATATCGGCCATACAAACTAATACTAATACTGTTTTAATAACAAGAAACTGTAACAAACTTAGAATACTCAGCTAACATTTAAACTAAACACATACATTAACAACAATGTGGGTTTTATGGAAAGAGAAAATATATGACTCTTGTCTCATGTCTTTTTCAACATTTTAAATACAAATTCAAACCACAAGGTGTGCTTTGCGAACCTTGCCTGTTTGATTCAAGAGATTTCATTTAATAAGTTGGGTAAAATACAATACCAGGCCAATTTCTCTTCATGGTTTTGCAACTTATTTTTAAACTTGATTGTCCTACTTTGTGAATATTATAAGCTTAACTATTGTTTTAATACCAAACATCCTTTTGAAAGTCAGAAGTTTTATCTAGTCTGGTACTGAGTTATGAAAAATGCCTTACAAATTCTGGGACACAACCCCTAAGCACAACTGCATTGGAAGCAAAACTGCTCAACTAATTTGACTTGGCTCTGTGAATAAGTTGGCCAAGCCATTGTTATGGGGATGTGTAATAATTTTGACAGGAAGTCATCTTTTAGAGAAGAAGTAGGTGGAAGAGTGTGAGCTCCTTCTCGAACATCACTGTGTCTAGGCAAGTCCTCTGCATTAAAGGCAGTTTTTGCATCTTTTTATTAGATAGAATCAGACATGAATATTAATTTACAATAAATGCAGTAAATATACTTAAGCGGCAGGTAAGGCCAAAGTCATAATGCGTAGATGATATGTAGTTGTATTTTGTAGTTTGCTAAATGAGGAAAAAGCTTGTGATTAGGCTATATCAGTACCATGTGTTATGTATTTTATTGCTCCGCAAATGCTGGTTTCCACCATTGCTGCCTATGCATAAGAAAGTTATTGTTGATGGTTTAAGGATTTATACTGTGGTTATAAAATGATATTACTCATTGGCTGCTTTTAACTTGCCTATTCCCAAGGTGGAAATCCAGTGCTTAGTACTCAAAGGGGTTATTTTCGTACGTGTACGTATCTGTGTGCTATGAAAAAAGGCTTGACAGATTTTGAAATGATCTTTTTTCTAAAAATAGAACATTTTGAGCTGCCACTGTACTTTTGGGGGAAAATAGTGAAATAATTGACAATATTTTCATGAAAAGGAACTAAATTCCTCTTCATGTTCTATATTTTGACTTCAAATGAAAAAAATAATATGTACAAGAATTATGTTCTGTGCTTTGGATACTACTTGCTTGGAGGCAGAAATGAACACAAAGGATTTGTTGAATGTGTTATTAATGCACTGCAGTTGCAGTATGCCAGTATAGTGTCCCCATTTACCCAATAAGGAAGTATCTCTCGGTCCTCATAGTGGGAGTATCCCCTAAGAACCACTACTGTTTTGATATTTGGCACTGAACGTCACCATTTTTAAACGGCAACAAATCACATGTTTGATATGATATAGCCATAGTTGTACTGTTCAGGTGTCATCTTTCCCTCTGAGGACATTGGTTAATCTGTTGTCTCCTGGTCTATGGGGGATCCATGTGCTGCAATGCATTGATGCAGGCTATTGACTGTGCCAAACCTAAGCTGTGCTGAGCTGCCTCATCCGCTGCCTGCCACTTCTCAATTGCACTTTGAGTAATTGGTTTGCCAAATCTATTTCTCAGACTGATGCACATTCTTATGTCACACACATATACGCCTACACCTTTTAAGTTTTACTTTCCTTGTGGGGATGTTATTTCGCTTAAAATTCCTATTTCCTGACTCCATAAACCTAACCACGCCCCAAGCGAATATTTCCATTCAAAATCCATTTTACCCAAAATCCCTAACATTTAATTTGACCTTGAGCCCCAACCCCAATTGTAACATTTACACTAAACCCAACCCCTGAGCCCAAAATAACAACTTTCTTCATAAGGACCAACAACATCAAAATATGTTCATTAGTTTACTATCTTTGCCCAGATTTTTGCTCTTCACTGGGATAGTTCTACCTTTACCCACAAACATCACAAGCCTCTTGTTTACAATCAATCACTTCTATCCCAATCCCTTTACTTCAGTATTTCCTGTTACTGATCTATTTCATTGTATTTTAAGCATGAACCAGGAGTATCTCTTATAACAGTAAACTGAAATTACTCTCAAAAGCTAGCAAAACTAATTAGGTAACTGAACCTGTATCGCTCCATGCAGAGCATTGTCAGGGGAATTTTAAAAAACAGTCATTGAATTGTGGCTGTGTAGAGTAGATTGTATTTGGCCCTTCGTGGATCTCCAAAGGGTAGCAATGATATGTAAGCTTCTGTTTCTCCTCTGGAGCACTATAATTTAATGACCATCTTTATAACCAGGAGTTCCTGTTTGATGTGGACATGAACACAGTGAATTTATCACATGCAGTTCCGTCATTATAGTCTATTAAATATGCTCATTCTATATGACAGGGCAGATGTCCTCTAGGGCAAGACCAATATTTAAAACAGTTTGTTGTGTTCAAATACCTGTTAGATATAAATAATCCTAGCAGAGAGATAGAGTGAAGTAAATTGTATTGTGTTGAATTCCTTACTCTGGGACTTCGGACGTTGTTGATTGTATTTGTGCCAGAATTCTGTGTCTTACAATGTTGGAGTGGAAATACACTTACCCAACTTTATTTTAGAGATTTTAATTGGCAACACAATCTTTAATGCCTCAACATAACATTTCTTTTTTAAAGGACTAATGTCTGTCTATATGAAGTATTAATACATATCCATGTAACAAATCTGTAACTCCATATGTTTTTCTTTCTTGAACATGTGCAGTAAACATCTACAAAGTAATAAAATACGGTATGTATCATTGGTTGTTTTGTCTTTGTGTGTGACTATGCCAAGAGAATGACATAGAGGGGGGCAGAGGGAGAAAGAGAGAAAATGAGGGAGACAAGAAGAGTGGGACAGACAGAGGGAGAAAAGCGCTTTTTAAAAAAGTAAATACATGTGGAACTAATAGGACAGTATTCCGGGAACCGAGGAAAGTCCGATTACAAATTTGTCAATTTATACTGGAAAATCTGATGTTGTTGATCATTTAAGTTCAAACAGTAGGGCAATCTGTAATGTTTGCTTCTTGAAAAGTATTATTAAAATCCACTAGTATGGTCATTCTGGGAATGTATAGCCTACATTCAGGTCAAAAAGCATTTAAAGAGTAATACAGTGGGTGTAAAAAAGTATTTAGTCAGCCACCAATTGTGCACGTTCTCCCACTTAAAAAGATGAAAGAGGCCTGTAATATTCATCATAGGTACACTTCAACTATGAGGGACAAAATGAGAAAAAAAATCCAGAGAATCACATTGTAGGATTTTTTATGAATTTATTGGTAAATACCTCTGTAAGTATTTGGTAACCTACAAACAAGCAGGATTTCTTTAAGAGGCTCCTCTGCCCTCCACTCTTTACCTGTATTAATGTCTTTT
Source organism: Esox niger (assembly GCA_016801105.1). Classification (NCBI taxonomy): domain Eukaryota; kingdom Metazoa; phylum Chordata; class Actinopteri; order Esociformes; family Esocidae; genus Esox; species Esox niger. The sequence goes on from JACXGJ010003106.1 coordinate 57,099, forward strand.
TATCAGTATAAAAGACATCTGTCCACAACCTCAGTCACACTCCGAACTCCACTATGGCCAAGACCAAAGAGCTGTCAAAGGACACCAGAAACAAAATTGTAGACCTGCACCAGGCTGGGAAGACTGAATCTGCAATAGGTAAGCAGCTTGGTGTGAAGAAATCAACTGTGGGAGCAATTATAAGAAAATGGAAGACATACAAGACCACTGATAATCTCCCTCGATCCGGGGCTCCACGCAAGA
>JACXGJ010003107.1:0-57321 GCA_016801105.1 Esox niger
CGTTTTTCCTTACAATCGAAGATTTTCCTTAATGAACTGATATGGTGATTTTGTATGTATGAATGTTTGTTTCTCGCAAGACAGGTGAGAAACTCCGTACGATGACAATCCCAGTATTGGACTTTGGTGTATTTGTGATGATGCTTAATGATCTACATTACGACTGCTATCATGGTATGTTTGGATAGTGAATAGTTCCTTATTATAGGTGGTCCCTGTCGAAGGTAGATGTTTTCCCTATTTTAAAGGTAGAATCTTTCACAGGTACAACCGGATATGCATAAGTCTTTTGTATGTTATTTTCGCATGGATCATGATATGGACAAGGGGGGTTTGATTGTTCAATGGACTTGGGGAAATGTTTCATCATGATGTCATGTTTTTCGACAGATTTTCAGCTGACCACCGTTAACACTGATAGTAGCCAGTTGATGTCAAAACGTTTCTCAACCCTTATAATCTGAGATGGGAATGTGATTGGTGACTGTCATACATTGAGTTATGTGTCGGAGTGTGGTGTATCAATTGTCTTGTTTACATTCATTTTCATTTGAGGAACGATAAGACCTCATTGGTCAGAAAATCCTTTGGTTGTTTTGTCTAAGTTTGTAACATAAGTGTATGGGCCTTTTCTTTTCATTAGGAATTGAATTGTACTTGTAATGTTTTATCAAACATGTAATGTTTTTCTGTAAATGTTTGATAGGGGCGAATGTAGGATCTGAGCATTAACAACTACAATATGAATGTATAGTTCATTAGAAGTGAATGTGACTAGATGTTGAGAATAACAGAAAGTTAAGATTCGCCCTGTGGTTGGGCTCTGGTAACCACAGGAATGTATGCATAGACCATTTGGTGTGGGGGTTAGTGTCTTGGCTTTGCTAGGTAAACACACCCCCCAAGGTATTTAACAGCTCGTACCCCACATTACAGTTGAGAGAGCAGAGATAGACAAAGAGAGTAGGTAAGAGTTTGAGCCTGTAACATCATGTGCTAATAGACTATCAATATGCTGCAATAAACAATTGTATTACTCTCTCCCTTGACAACCGAGTACGCGAGTTATTATTACTACCACTATACGACATGGCTGATTTCTAACAGTACTACTGCCCGAAATAGTTTTAAATAGTAAAAAAAAATGTACCAGTTGAAATCAGATTACTGCTCTATATCAAATAAGATTTAGCGTTTGAATTTTTTTTCACTAATTCAGAATTGCTAAAAAGCCATTATGCCTGAATGAATAGGTGCCGATTGCAAGTATGTTCCTTGGGTGGAAATGGACTTACACACATCTTTTCAAGAATATATTTTAAACACTGTGAGCGTGGTGAGCTTGCAAATGTGAGAAACCTCAATATTGATTAAAAATACACAGTTATTATTGTCCTATCTTTTTTGTTTACATATGCACCAAGTAGAACTATTATAACATTATCCTTGTAGGAGATGTGTCTATATATGTGCAAAACCACGCCCTGCACATGTTCATCCGTCAATGGCTGCCATGGTTTTTAGATACAGACCTGATTGATATAACTTTTTAACACCATCGCCCATAGATGCCAAATATGAAAGTACGTGAAGATCTGTCCTTAGGTGCCAGAGGAGATGCTTTTAAAGTGTTTTTCACAAATTCCAAATGGCTGCCAAACCATTAAAGCAAAGTTAGAGTCCCAATGGCAAATATGTTCCTTATGAGAAGCTGGAATTATCTACCTCTTTTCAAAGCTGTACATCAAACGGGGTGAGTATTGCCACCATGTGGTTGAAAAGAAAATGTTTGCAATAATTTTTTCCTTATGGTCCTTGTCAACTTACCTACCAAGTAGAATTTTCATTCCATTAACATTGTAGGAGATGTGTATATATACAGTCCCCTCCAAAAGTATTGGAACGGTAGGGCAAATTCCTTTTTTTTTTTTTTTTCACTGAAGACATTTGGGTTTAAGATCAAAAGATGACTATGAGACAATATTTCAGAATTTCGGCTTTCATTTCCTGGTATTCACACCTAGATGTGTTAAACAACTCAGGACATACCACCCTTTATTTGAACCCACCCGTTTTTCAAATGAGCAAAAGTATTGGAACATGTGATAGACAGATGTTTCTTGTTGCCCGGGTGTTGCCTTTTAGGTTGATTGTTCAAACGTTAAATAGCTCTACATGATTAGTCTAAGTTTCCATCCTTGATTTAAACCTGTAAAGACTGCAATACTTGTTAAAGAGGATAAACATGAAGACCAGAGAGCTGTCTATGGGAGAAAAGCAAGCCATTGTCGAGCTGAGAAAAGAAGGAAAATTGACCAGAGCAATTTGGAATGGTCTGAAGAAAAGGAAACTACTGGTGTACCAAGCAACAGACGTCGAACAGGTCAGCCAAAGAAAACAACAGTAGTTGATGACAGAAATATCGTGAGAGCTGTGAAGAAACCCCCCAAAACATCAGTGACATCACCAATGACCTCCACAGTGCAGGGGTGAAGGTATCACAATCCATTGTTCAAAGAGGACTCAGAGAGCAGAAATATGGAGGCCACACCACAAGAAACAAACCACTCATCAGCAGTAAGAATCGGAAGGCCAGATTGAAATCTGCAAAGAAGTACAGAGATGAGCCACAAAAGTTCTGGGACACAACCTTATTGACTGATGAGACCAAGATGAATCTCTACCAAAGTGATGAAAAGGCCATAGTGTGGGGAAATAAAGGAACTGCTGATGATCTGAAGCATACAAGCTCATCTGTGAAGCATGGTGGAGTAATGTCATGGCTTGGGCGTGCATGGCTGCTTCTGGAACAAGCTCATTAATAGTTATTGATGATGTAACTGATGATGGTAGCAGCAGAATTAATTCAGAAGTGTACAGAAACATTTTCTCTGCCAATTTACGGAGAAATGCATTGAAACTAACTGGGAGGAAGTTCATCATGTAGCAGGACAATGACCCAAAGTACACTGCCAACAAAACAAATGACTTCATAGGGGGAAACATTTTTTTTTTAGACAGGACAAGTCAATCACCTGACCTTAAAATAGAGCATGCATTTCACCTCCTTAAACTTAGGCAACTACCATCCACGTATCCGCGGAAGAACGTATACAGTGTATTTGTATTTATTGATTCCGAATGGTTATAGATTTTCCTTACCGGTTGGCGGCTAATTCCAATGAAGCGAATTACGTAAGGTTTGTGTTCCTACTTGCATCACAGCCTACGTAAGAAAACCACAAAGTTGCACCTAAAATGGTGGCCATTACGCACTTCGTGTAATGGAGCTTAGTGCATCTGCTGTTTAGAAGTCGCAACAACGTTATTGCTAGGTCATCTCATGCCTGGCATCCAATAGCAATTCAGATTAGCTTTCCCGGGAAATCACAGGGGCTATGACACGAGCTCCTTTACAAGTGGCCACTCCTTACCCAAGCTGCAGACAATGGGGTATCAACATAGACTTGCTTCGCGTTCATTCCTGCATCGCTTTCATTCCGAATAAGGACATTACAGATCAACGTTTTAGACTAGATTTGAATGGGCAAGAGTATTGAGAATATGATCATTTGTATGGAAACAGTATCTGATGCAATGCGTATGCGTAATGGCCAGACAGCGCCAACAGCTCAGAGTCGTGAACCATCAACTTATGAAGTAAGTACATCGCTATCTATGATTAATGGTATCCTACAGCATCGTTTGTATATAGAAAAATTATGTAAAAAATATATTCTGTCAAAATAGTATGGGGATGTTATAGGTTTTTTTGGGAAGAAGTTGTTCACTTGATATATTACAAATAATATCAAGTCCCAACCGCTATACCGATCTCGTGCTTCCATCTAGTGGCCATTAGGTGTATTGTGGTATAACCGGAGGAATGTATTTTCTTTCTAATTCATTTCATAATGGCTTATTTCTAGGTTGAGGAACTGACTTTTATTGGGGTGCCTATATTTATGACCTTCTGTTATTTATTTTATTCATTTATTTCAGCCTAAAACACGGTAATATGACAATAAAGGCATGGAAATATCAGAAAATAACAATCATACAAAACTTCATAAATATTTCAAAAATAAATTACCATACCCTATTGCAAAAATGTGTATCGTAAAACTTTTTTTAGCCATTCTATGAGATGAGGTTTCAAAATAGTGTACCAAAAGTCTGTTTTTATGTGTTTTGTTGTAGCCAAGGGGGTTGTGATCACCAGAATACATCATAATAGATGATATCTGTTACAGAAATGATTCTGGCACCCAAAATGTGCAAGTAGTGAAATCCAGCCAAAAACTGCCTGGAGACTGAAGGCAGAAACACCCCGAAACAAACAAGAACTGAGAGAAGCTGCAGCAAAAGCCTGGAATAGCATCACAAATGAAGAATTCAAGAGTTTGGAGATGTCGATGGTTCGCAGGCTTAAGGCAGTTATTGCAAGCCAGGGTTATTCCACCAAATAATAAATGTTGTTTACTTTAATATTATTATTAGTTCCTTTAAATTTGATCACTCAAAAATGCTGTGTCTAATACAAACAGTGATATGTCCTAAGTTGTTTAAATGTGAGTACCAGGAAATGAAAGCTGAAATTCTGAACTCTTGTCTCAGTGACCAACAAAAACAAAGGAATCTGCCTTGCCGTTCCAATACTTTTGGAGAGGACTGTATACCCCTCCTCTTACTGAAAGAACATGTGAATTGATGCAGTTGTGAACAAAACTGACCGGTTAACTCAGGAAGAAACCGTTAATTTGAAATTACAAATATAACGCGAAACGTGCAGCTTTTTCTTTTAGGAAAACAACATGTTCATGTTCTTTGAGATAAACAAGACCCATAGTCTTAGTCTGGAGTGTTTTGTAGTAGTTTTTTGCTTGCAATGCAGATTTGCGGTAGTGGGACCTACAGTTTACATTCATGAATTTGGACAATGCTAAGAACGCTAATTACAGTCGGGGACAGAGCTGAATAATGGATTGTTGGAAAAAATGACTGTCTATTCAAGACACATTTTTGGTAAGTCAATAAATATGATTTTTAGACAAACTATCCCTTTCAATAAATCATCAGTAGAGATGTCCACTTTGTTATTGTATAAACTGGTTTTGACAATAACATACAAGCCTCACCCTTCGTCAAGTCTCACCTTCTGCTCCCGTAGCTGTTGCTCCAACTTCTGCTGGTCCTCTTTTCCGCGCTGGTTCTGTATGTTCAGCATATTTATGTCTGACTGCTTTGCCTCCAGATTCATCTGCAGCTGCTTCACCTCCTTCTCCAGCTTCTCCTTCCTCCGTGTCTCCCGTGAGCACTCATTCTGACAAACCTGGATGTCTTGCTGGAGCTGTTGTAAACATATTAAGATAGTACAACCTGGATTTATATTTGGGAGGCATTCTGCTTACCCTGAGTTGTTCCACATTTGAGAGAAATTGGAATGGGTTAATGTCCAAGTCAATTACAAACTTGATGTGCCAAGACTTGTGGACACACTTGAAGAGCAAATTATGCAAACAACACAATCTGAAACTGAATGGGAATTACAAACATTTACAACTGCAAGTCACCTGGCCATACTACTACCTAACAATAATCAGGTGTACCTGTCTGATACAGGTTACCTTTATCTATTACACAGTATAAGGTGGAAAATTTAAGAGACCTCCCCTAATTTTTCCTAAATCAGCATCTGGGGTATAATACGGGTCGAGGATGGTTCGAAACCGGCTCCTAGGGGCAGGGCTGAAGTTGTGTAGAGCTAGAAAAAAGCCCTTAATCAATGAGAAGCAAAGGAGAGCCAGGCTGAAGTTTGCAAAAGACCATAAGGATTGGACCGTACAGAAAGGGAGTAAGGTCATCTTCTCTGATTTGCATCTTTATCCTGGAAGAACACCTGCTTCCTTCTGCTCTGACAATGTTCCCCAACTCTGAGAATTGTTTTTTCCAGCAGGACAATACTCCATGCCACACAGCCAGGTCAATCAAAATGTGAATGGAGTACCACCACATCAGGACCCTGTCATGGCCAGCCCAATCTCCAGACCTTAACCCCATTGAAAACCTCCGGAATTCGATCTAGAGGAAGATGGATGGTCACAATCTATCAAACATTGTCGAGTTACCTGAATTTTTGTGCCAGGAGAGGCATGAAGTCACCCAACAGCAATGTGACAGCCTGGTGGAGAGCATGACAAGGCTGTGATAAAAAATCTTATTCCACCTAAGTTAAAAGATTATTTTGTTGTTGAAAAATGTATATGTATTTGTTTTTTTTCGCATTATTTGGGTTATGTTGATCAGTTCTTGTTTTCTATAAATAAATATCCTAAATTACTAATATTATACTAATATACTAATATTTTTTATTTGGAATCTGGGTGTAATGTTGTCAATAGTTTATTGAATAAAACAAAAAAAATATTTTACTCAAACACATACAGTACCTACTGAATAGTAAAACCACAATCTTATTATTTTCCAGAACTGTATAAAATGGTTGTGCTCAAAACAAAGAAACCAAGCAAGCCTAGTTCAGCCGGCATAGTCTAGATCACCCACGTGGAAGATTGTCATTAACCACTACACCACAGAGCTGTACATGTGACAGTTGACAGTATAGCCTCGTGTCTACCCTGAATAGATCCTCTTTTGCCACTGGCCGTTTTAACAGAATGATATTGATACAGTTAAATTGACTAACATTTCTTACTAAGTTTACCTCCACCGCAAAAAGCATCCATGAACTGTATAGCATTTACCACTGGCCGTTTTATCCAGTACTAGGCTTTACATGTAGCTACTAACTTACTGGAATAGTCATAAGAATTGAACAATTGCTTGAGTCAGCCAAAGCTATTTCATTTCTTGGGATAAGAACATATTTTTTTCTTTCATGGCATAACAACATACTTTTTTTCTTTCCTTTGTGAATGATATTGATTCAATAACTATCAAAAGGTGACAATAACAAAAATTTTCATCAAGTGAAAAGACGAGAGAATCATAGAATCTACCAGAAATAGTCGCAATACTATATAACCGTAAAAGGTTTTATTGCGGTCCACAAATAAAATGAATAAATGTCGTTGCTCTCAATGGATTCAAACTTTAGTCTTCCATGTGTGAGGCACTGTCTTTAACCACTACGCAATGGCATTATCCGTTACAGTAGTCGCTAGACACCACTCAGCATTGTGTTAAACTGACTTACGTTTCTTATTAAGTTTACCTCCACCATAACGTCTATGAATGTATGGTTTTAGCCACTGGCTGTTTTTACAGCTAATTAGCCATTAATAGGCTTACTAGTATCTACTATCTTTCTAGGAATAAGAATAAGAATTGAGGAATTGCTAATGAGACTTAAGATGAACTTTTCCATACCAGAAACAGTCGCAAAATAACCGTATACAGTTTTAGTTTTAAGGCTTACTATAACCCAACTACTGTATGTTGTAGCCAGCAAATGTGTTTGTTTATCCTGAGCCAAAAATACATGCATGTATGTGTACTTCAAAAATCCACCAGAAACAGTCACAATATGACAGTAAACTTTTTTATTTCAGGCTTACTATAATGCAGATACTGAAGGTTTTAGCCATCAATGCTTTCGTCTATATGGAATAATTCATAATGCGTACTTGTCACGCCTCCACCTCCGCGAGGGCACAGAGGCGGGCGTTAGCATTCCTGAACTGCAAGCGCGCACAAATTCCCACACCTGATCCCAATCACCGCTCACACACCTGTTCCCACTCTCCTCATCACCACTCCGTATATATACAACTCCCTGTCACCTCTTCCCTGCTGGATCAATGGTCTCTGCTCGCATGCCATATCTCGCACTTTGCAAACCTTCGTCTCGCTTTTCTGTGTATCGACCAATCGCCCGTCCCCGACTACTCTGCCTGATCCCTGCCTGTGCTTCTGCTCTCCGCCCGAGTTCCGACTGCCTGCCTGTCCCCGACTACTCTGCCTGTTCCCTGCCTGTACTTCTGCCGCCAGTTCATTTGTCGACCTTCCGCCCGTCCCCAACTACTCTGCCTGCCACCTGGCTGTACAGACACCACCGGTTCGTGAGTCGCCTCACTGCCCATCCCCGGCAACTCCAACTGCCACTCCCCTTTCCTTCCCAGTCCGCGCTTGGATCCTTACCTGTGCCCGTGACAGTACTTCGCATTGGCTGTGAGGAGATACGAACACGGGACCTAAAGTTTACAGGTTCTCTTCTCTAACTACTTTGCTATTTAACAAGAGGGACTCAGTCACTCACTCACTCAGTAAGAGACATTCGCTCTTCTTGGCCGGTCCGCTTACCTGGCCAAAATCTAATTATGAAAAATAAGAATACACCTTCAAATATTTTGATAAAGTGTCTGCATTACCTGAGATATGGTTTCTATTGCCTTTTGTTTCTCAACTTCCATCTCTTGTTGACTTGCGGTGGTCTTTGTTAGATCATTTCGCAGCGTCACAACTTCGGTAAGCAGTTCGTCTCTTTCCTTGTTTAGCTCCTCTTTGATTTTCATCAGATCACTTACACTGTAAAAGAGATGATGAAGATGTTAGCCTTCTGTATGACAATAACACAAGACTCTACACTGACCTTGTTTTTTTTACAAGCACAAAATACATTAATGGTATACCAGGACAAATGTTTAAGAAACCAGTGCACCTTCACAAAGAGAATTATATCTAGTCATTGTAATATCTAGTGAATAAGTTGAATCAAAAAGTTGACAATTTACAAATCTACTCACTTGTATTCTTGACCTATGGACAAGTCAGCTCTTTGTTCAACAAGTTTTGTAAGATTTGAAATATCATGTTTCAAAGTTTGAATGGTCTCTTTTGCCCTGAGCTCTTCATCGTGGGCTGTATCAACCATTTTCCAAGCCTTTTCAATTTCCTAAAAGAAAAAAGTGTTCAACAGGCTTCTCATTGGTCATATACAGTACCTGTCAAATATTTGGCCACAAATCTACTCATTCAAAGATATTTCTTTATTTTGACTATTTCCTACATTGTAGAATAATTATTAAGACATCAAAACTATGGACCACATGAGGCAAACATGCACAAGCTTTATCCTAACCTTCTTACACATATACTCATTATTTCACTATATAGGTTCCAATTTACCTTCTTCATTGAAGTAATAGTTGTTTTATCTTCCTGGGACAACTTCATTGCAGTAGCCACTTTGACGGAGTTGGAAACTAGCTCTGCATTCAGCTCCCTGCATTTTGTCATGAGCCTCTTCTCGTTCTCATGAGACTTCTTCAGGGCATTGTTCAGTTTCTCATATTCAACCCGGAATTTACCCAGGCTCTGTTCTCCGACCAATTCATTGAAGATCTCTTGAAATTCATTCTCCAGTAATTGAAAACTGTTATCCTCTTCTGGTAACTGACCTTTATCCTGGGAATTGACAAAAAATCTCAGGCACTTGATAAATCTAAGAAAGTAGGCTATTAGCAAGGTATTGAAATGAATACACTTTAAACAGATGTCAAGCTTCCCTTCCTATTTTTCAAAATGTGAGATATTCATCTGAAATCTCCTCAGAATGTTCTACATGACACCTCTAACCTTTCATTTTCACCAAACATCCATCATAGTTTTTTTTTTCTTAGACTACAGACTACATGTATCTATAATATTCAGTACTTACCTATATTTTGGATTTTCCCATCCTACTGCTAAGTTGCGTCTAGTTTAGATTGTCATTATTTATATAGTTAAAAATCAGCAAAATCCATGCCAGAGATGATCTCCCCAACTTACACAGCTACCAAAATGAATTTTTTAACATCTGCCAGTGGAGGTCTACCCCTCCCGCTGGCTTCCCCCCACCACCGGGGGGATATAGGCATTCATGTCTCAAATGAACAAAATTATTCAAGAGAATCAAACATTTCACTGTACATCTCAAAAAGATCTGAGTCAGTAGAAAGAGTCAAACTTCCCATCACGATTAGCTACAGAGGTGCGCAGTGTGTTTAGACACCTCATAAAAACTCTTGACACTGTGCCATCGCAACCACATTTTTCTTAAACTGCGCCACCAAACATGTACAAAACATGTCGTAAAAGGTAGCTGCTGAACTGATGTCTGTCACATCTGATCTCTGGTCAAGTAGGAGGATAGATCCATACGATGATAGACCCATACTTGAGCCTTACTTTTCACTACATTGATGATAGTAGCTATAATATTCATTAATCTAATAGGGGATATCTGGGGGGTAACTGGCTGCTACATTCTGTGTTTGTTTCTGTGTCATAAATGATAATGTCTGTTTTAATATGACTTCTATTCTCATTTTCTTTTCTCTGCTGATGTCCTTGTTAAGCACTTTGTTACATGTGTTTAAAAAGGTGCTATATTAATTATATTTTACTTCAGCACAATAAATAAAAACACTGTGACAACAATAAAAATAACGTGATATAACAATGTTACAGTGTAATTTTCCCATTAGAGAATAAAGCAAATAAAAACAAAAATCTAAATTGTTCATTAATCGTAAGCAAGTGCTAACGATTATTAATTAATCAAGGTAAAATTTTCTATTAATCATAGCGTTGTCAGATCCTTTTATTGAGTTAATAAAAAGGGTGTGAAATGCACTGAAGCAGGATGTGACCTGCAACTGCAACTCCCAACACCACACCCCTGTCCCTCAAACCCACTCTCCTCCCCCATTCCAATGTTGTAGTAAAATAATATTTTAACCAGTTTTGTTAACGAGTTTCACTTAATCAAGCATCATAAAAACATAAAATGCCTAGACTAGATTGTTAACTATATTGCCTTATATTTCAACTATGGCTTTTATTTAGAAAAAATAAATATAAGTTAGAGCTGCTAGCACAATATCCTGCTGCTGGAGGAACGGTAAAGATGCCTCACTACTGCCAATTTATGTCTACGAATATATCATGGCTATGTACTGGATTTTATGCACTTGCGAGCAATGGGTGTGGCTGAAAAACTTAACTCAATAATTAGTATTTGCCCACATACTTTTGGCCATATAGTGTATGTAATAAAAAAGAGAAGTTTACATTATTTTAAAAAGATCAGTGTTTGATATTTGTTCAAAATCAATTAGTTGGATAGTATAATGTGACATATATTGATGAAATTCATCTGAATATCTTGACATTTTAAATGTCACTATCGCCTCGTATTTACCACCGCAGCATAGCCGTGAAAAAAAATTGTATACCTCGTACGAGAATGTATCTTGTTCAATACCTTCTATGTACTTCGTTCGCCCGCACTGGTAAAATTGTCTTCCTGTAAACTTTTCCCGCACGTTGAATGCGGAAGATTTTGGGGAGGATGGAGAAGGTGGGAATATGAAACGTATTGCGTTTTTTACTTTGCATCGACTAATTCGTGAAAACTGCAGATGCGAAAGGGTTTTTTAAGAAATGTAATTACAACACACTTAGACAGGTACTTTTACTCTGTCGCATGTTTTGCACCAAGTGCCTTTTGCTAACAAAAGTAACGTTATAACTAGCCAAACTTACCTCCATTCTTTATATCCTGTTATTCAAAATCGTTATTTATATTACACAAAAATTGCTACATCTCAATGTCTGAGTCACATTTGTTAACTAGCGAGATAGCAAACCTAATAGTTAGCTAATGTTGGCTGCCATACTAGCACTGTTTTTGTTGTTCCTAGACTCCAAGGAGTTTTTAGTTACCAGGCAACCTCTGTCATCTGTTATTGGCCGCTCGGCCCCTCTATATAATGCATAGAAATACCGCATTATATAGAGGCATTTATAACTATGGTGACGTAACCGGTACAGATTTTCTTGTCTTTTTTTAAGTCCTTAAGAACAATGTAGTTAATAACATAAATATGCAATCATTGTAGCTTACAAAGATGTTTGGGAGATTCAAGGGTCCGTGTAGATCCGTGTACGTTTCGGTCATTGGATTATGTCATAATATAGGACAACAGATCAACAGAAAACTTCCTTTTTTGATATTTGACTTCCAATTGACTACCAATCAGAAACGGCTTGTTCATTCTTTTGTATTCCTAACAAAAATCTACTACATTCTTACAGTGAAAGAGAAGTTTTGGCATTTTGCAGTTGTATTCAAAGATCTGTGAATGTGTGATAAAAACGTGCAAGAATTACCCTTTTGCATCTGTACACATTTTTCTATTTCAAGTATTCAAAAAAGTATGTACACATATACAACTGAAGAATTACACACAGAACGTTCTGATTTGTTATGCAGACAAATCAGCAAATAAAACACTATCTACAGATACAACTCTAAAGTGAAAGAGTCTTTACTTGAAAATATTTTTGTTAGTTTAACGCTGTCTACCTGCACAAATTATTGTCCATGGATACACTATCCACGGATCACTGGATACAAAGCTGTTTTATGGGTTGCAAATCTGTTATTGCCTAAAGTTAGTGTAAAATGTGAGATGACTACAATTGAACATTGAGAATTAGGGGGCACTTTCTGGTTTGCACATTCATTTGAGTCAGGTAAGTGCTTTTGGGAAAGTTGCTTTGTAAAGAGAACATCATTACTGTCATATTATATGTTACTTATCTAGAAGTTAATTGTATGTAAACCAAATTAACACGATGAGAAATTGTTTGGACACGTAGATAATGTAGTTCTAATCCCTGAGCCTGAAATTTCTATAGCAATACAGTATAAAATAATAATAACAAAATATCTTTAATTATTCTCTGGAGCAATAACGTATGGTAATGGAGAAAGCTAACAATGGGTAGCTAACCAATAAACACCTCTTAATCCCAATTCCAAGTAGCTACAAATTATAGTAATACCAGGAATATTCACAAACTAAACCGCACTCATAAATGAATGCCAGGGGAGCTTGCAGCCAGTTGAAAACGTATAACCGTAACAAATGTTTACATTTAGTTACCGTGGAAACACTACGGCTCGCGAACGTAAACTCCAAAATAAAATACAGTCAGATCAATAATTTATTTGAAATATGATTACCTTTCTTTGGATTATTAATTCCATATCTAACATACTTTTATAAAAATCTGTAATTAACCTCTAGACAGTCGGATACACATGTGCCACGTGGTTCGTTTATCTTTCGGTCATTGGATTATGTCATAATATAGGAAAACAGATCAACAGAAAACAGTTTTTTTATATTTGATTTGCAATATTTGATTTACGATTTCAAACGAATATTGACTAATCAGAAAACGGTTAGTATTTGTCCAACATTATTGGATTAATTACAAAAATAGACTTAATTTTCATTTCCTCTGTTAAAATTGGAAATTGAATAATGGTAAAAGAAAAAAGAAAATATTTCACCTTTTCAAAATGTCTATTTCTTGTTTTGTTCATACTAGGAAGTTCACACCTCCTCATAGAATAGTCATAGCGTTCTCGTGTGTTCACTGCCTAGTTTAGAAGCAGTACAGTTCTGAGTGTATGAAGTTAAGATAGAAGTGTTAATGTTTAATACGATTCAGATGTTTTATTGAAATCATATGCCTATACATGACCTCAAATGTCTTTCCAAATGTCTTGTGGGCCACTAAAGCGATGTGCATTTCTGTAAATCACAATCCAAACGACAGTTCTGCAGTTCATAGTTGTATTAAAATATCTGTAAATGAGTGATTAGATTTGCAAGAATTAACATTTTGCGTCTTTCCACATTTTATCTATGTATTCCAAAAATATGTATACATGCAACTCCTTATTTATGCAGACAAATCACCAAATACAAATCACAACTCGTGATATATAGATACTACTCACATTCACTTGAGATCTCGTTCATTTCTGATTGGGGCGGGTCAAAGAAATTAAGTACCATTTAGGTTTGCAAGATCTGCAGAGGTGTATTTCCAGAGTTGGGCATATGTAATAAATTATCCGTATTGGCCAATTACTTGAGTATTGACTAGTTTACAGATGACTGTATTTTTGATGTTCCCCCGGGGAGATTGATGGACCAGAAAAAGAAGCGTGAAGAACCCGTGCCCAATACAGAAAATGTTGATCATCCTTTAGCTGGTCTATAGGCACAGTCAAAAATGCCAAGCAGAGCAGGTAGCCTAACCACCAACTCTTCTGTATCAGGTATGAAGGCTTACTGTGTAAGCTTAATTTACACAAAATAATGATTTGGGGATTTTCATTTGTTGTCAGTTTAATCATCACAATTAAATGAAATAAACATTTGAAATACAGTGGGGCAAAAAAGTATTTAGTCAGCGACCAATTGTGCAAGTTCTCCCATTTAAAAAGATGAAAGGCCTGTATTTTTTAATCATAGGCATACTTCAACTATGAGAAAAAATGAGAAGAAAAATTCCAGAAATTCTCATTGTAGGATTTTAAAAACATTTGTTGGTAAATTATGGTGGAAAATAAGTATTTGGTCAATAACAAAAGTTAATCTTAATACTTTGTTATATACCCTTTGTTGGCAATGACAGAGGTCAAACGTTTTCTGCAAGTCTTCACAAGGTTTTCACACACTGTTGCTGATATTTTGGCCCATTCCTCCATGCAGATCTCCTCTAGTGCAGAGATGTTTTTGGGCTGTCGCTGGGCAACACAGACTTTCAACTCCCTCCAAAGATTGTCTATGGGGTTCAGATCTGGTGACTGGCTAGACCACACCAGGACCTTGAAATGCTCTTTACGAAGCCACTCCTTCGTTGCCCGGGCCGTATATTTGGGATCATTGTCATGCTGAAAGACCCAGCCACGTTTCATCTTCAATGCCCTTGCTGATGGAAGGAGGTTTTCGCACAAAATCTCACGATACATGGCCCCATTCATTCTTTCCTTTACACGGATCAGTCGTCCTGGTCCCTTTGCAGAAAAACAGCCCCAAAGCATGATGTTTCCACCCCCATGCTTCACAGTAGGTATGATGTTCTTTGGATGCAACTCAGCATTCTTTCTCCCCCAAACACGATGAGTTGAGTTTTTACCTTTAAAGTTCTATTTTGGTTTCATGTGACCATATGACATTCTCCCAATCCTCTTCTGGATCATCCAAATGCTCTCCAGCAAACCTCAGACGGGCCGGGACATGTACTGGCTTAAGCAGGGGGACACGTCTGGCACTGCAGGATTTGAGTCCCTGGTGGCGTAGTGTGTTACTGATGGTAGCCTTTGTAACTTTGGTCCCAGCTCTTTGCAGGTCATTCACTAGCCTCCCCGTGTGGTTCTGGGATTTTTGCTCACCGTTCTTGTGATTAGTTTGACCCCACAGGGTGAGATTTTGCGTGGAGCCCCGGATCGAGGGAGATTATCAGTGGTCTTGTATGTCTTCCATTTTCTTATAATTGTTCCCACAGTTGATTTCTTCACACCAAGCTGCTTACCTATTGCAGATTCAGTCTTCCCAGCCTGGTGCAGGTCCACAATTTTGTTTTTGGTGTCCTTTGACAGCTCTTTGGTCTTGGCCATTGTGGAGATTGGAGTGTGACTGTTTGAGGTTGTGGACAGGTGTCTTTTATACTGATAACAAGTTCAAACAGGTGCCATTAATACAGGTAACGAGTAGAGGACAGAGGAGACTCTTAAAGAAGTAGTTACAGGTCTGTGAAAGAAAAAAAATCTTGCTTGTTATTAGGTGGCCAAATACTTATTTTACCAAGGAATTTTCCAATAAATTCATTAAAAATCCTACAATGTGATTCTCTGGCTTTTTTCTCATTTTGTCTCTCATAGTTTAAGTGAACCTATGATGAAAATTGCAGGCCTCTCATCTTTTTAAGTGGGAGAACTTGAACAATTGTTGGCTGACTAAATACTTTTTTGCCCCACTGTAGTATGCAGTTTTTTATTTCCTTAAAATTTGCCCTTAAATGTTTGATGGATAGTGTATAGCCGAGGGAATTTTTTTTTTTTTTGATACATGAAACTCTGTGGCATTGACACAGCATGATGTTAAAGATGTTCAAGGGGTTGTTAAATCAGTTAGCTAACCATTTACAGCAACACCTCTAATATGACTACTATAAATGGGTCAGCTTTTATTACCATCAAAAAGCATTTCCACTATGAGAATATCTGTATTGACAGCAATTTCAGTATGATCAAGCCCAGTTGATTCACTGGACATACAGCTCTGCTTCAAAGTATATTAACTCCACATATTTTTAAGTGTTCACCGTGATATATTTAATCAGAACCAGTCATTTAAATCTGACAAAGTTTACAGTTGTTCCATATTTTGATTTACAGGCAATCATACATTTTTTTTGGAAGGAATTATTGCAGGTGAAAAAATTTGTGAACCACAAAATGATTGATTAAATCAAGTCTGTAAGTATATCAGGTGGGTAAATTATTTGGTACCATACAGTGGATATAAAAAGTCTAAACACCCCTGATAAAATGCCATGTTTTTGTGATGAATTTCTTTTGGACAAAAATATATCATGTCAGAACTTTTTCCACCTTTAATTTGACCTATCACATGAACAATTCAATTGAACAATAAACTGAAATCTTTGAGGGGAAAATAAATACCTTAAAATAACCTTGTTGCATAAGTGTGCACTAACACTTTGTTGAAGCACCTTTTATTTTATTACGGCACTTTTACGGCAAGTCTTTTTGGGTAGGAGTCTATTAGCATGGCACATCTTGACGTGGGAATATTTGCACACTATGTCAAATCTCCTGTGCCCAGCCCTCTTCGGATCAACCCACAGATGTTCAATTGGATTCAGGTATGGGCTCTGGCTGGGCCCTTCAAAAGTGTTCATCCTCTTCTGGTGAAACCATGCTTTTGTGGATTTGGATATGTGCTTTGGGTTGTTATCGTGCTGGAAGGTAAACTTCTTCTTCAGCTTTCTAACCAGGTTATTGTAAGGTTTTATTTTTGTTTTTCAATTGAATTGTTCACATCACAACAACCTGGCATTTTAACAGGGGTGTGTATACTTTTCATAGCCACTGTATGAACAAATCAAAGGAGAAATCTGTAGGAAAGAGGTTAGATAGGACTCAGATGGAGACAAGAAACATGGTCGGTATGGAGTTATTCATACAATTGAATGTAAAACACACCTTTCCGAGAGGGAAGATCTCAGAGGCCATCAGGAAGAGTGTAGTGAGCGCACATCAGTCTGTGGAAGACTATCCAAATATCTCAACCAGATTTTAGCTCTATCAGTCTGAAAGGCCAGGATACAGTGCCTTGCTGTGGTATACTAGCAATATTCCACAAATCACTGAGATGCTTTATTTCTATTATGATTCAACACAACGGTCCCAAATACCACAGTTATCAGCCAATCAGCATTCAAAGCACCCGGTTAATAATCTTACATAAAGAAATACAAATGAGAGAAATATTGCAATATTTTGGAATGAATAATTTTGAATGAATAAATAACTACCAATAGATCAATTAATACATAGTACATAAATAGTATGCAATTGGAAGGG
The DNA here is from genome assembly GCA_016801105.1 of Esox niger. Taxonomy (NCBI): domain Eukaryota; kingdom Metazoa; phylum Chordata; class Actinopteri; order Esociformes; family Esocidae; genus Esox; species Esox niger. The sequence goes on from JACXGJ010003107.1 coordinate 17,483, forward strand.
GGAAGTCCTACGGTAGTAACGTTTTTATCCAATCAGAAATGCCTGAAATCTCTATAGCAATGCAGTATAAAATAATAACAACTTAATATCATTACTTATAACAAGAAAATGAATTGCAAAATTATTCTCAGGAATCACATACTAGCAATCACATAAGGCAAATGGTAATGGAGAAAGTTAACAAAATATAGCAACAAACAACACCTCTTAATGCAATTTTCAAGTAGCTATACATTATAGCAATATCAGGAATATTCTCTAAATAAACCGCACACATATCCAAGCCAAAGAATCTTGCAGCCAGCTGAAAACGTATAACTGTAACTTCTGGTATACATTTGGTTAATGTGCAAAAACGTATGCATGACTCGCAAACGTAAACGTTTCTCCTGAGTCTCCAAAATAAACAGTCAGATCAATAATTTATTTGAATTGTATTAAGTTTCGATGTGTTATTAACTCAAATCTAACAGGTTTTTATGCAGATCTGTAATTGACCTTCGGATTCCGATAGAATGAAGCATGATGCCCACGCATTTGTGTGATATGTGAAATACTGACTCTGTCCTAATTTACGTTACAAGAACAAAAGATTGTGATAAGGATAGTAGATTAAACCAAGGTCGTTGAGTAATCAATAATTGCTCCTTTTTTGCTTACCTTTTCTCGCCATCCTCTTGCTCTCCATCTCCCTCTTCTTTATTCAGAACACACCAGAGTGAACATGAAATATTTTATCAGTAAGCATGGTGTTTCTTACCATGAAATTCTGGAATGGATTACTAACCATTTCTGATCTGAATCTCAATGATTATATCAATAAACATTGACTCACCTCTTGTACTACTGTATAGTTCTGTCATCGGACTGGCACTCATTTTCTCACTGCTCTCAACTTTTCTGAAGTTATGACTATGATTACATTTGTTGATAATTATTTTGGATGGCGGTGCGTGGTTGCCTGTCGTAGCAAAGCACATTGTTATTTTATTAATATTTTCTATAACAATATATTTGGGGGTAATATTTTGTTTATAACACGAAAATAAATGTAACTTAGTAAGGTGAACAGAAATCAGCATCTTGCCACATTAAAGAAACACTTCTGGTTCACGAAAATTAGGAACTTTGGTCTCTTAAAAAGAGACCAACGTATTATTTCAAAATTGACAAATTGAGTTTATTATTTTTTTAAGAAAATGTATCTCTCAAAACACTGACAACATTTCATATTTGAACACATTTAAGAGTAATTTCAATAAAAAGTGGGTTTTAAAACTCATTCCAAGGGCAAGATTCAGACAATGCCAATGGTTGAATATGTAATACATATTGCCTGCCTCATAGCTCATAAACATCAGTAGTATAGAAAAATCATTTTTCAGGATCTCAGATCCAGTTTCCTTTGTAGAATGTTAAAAGACCCAGTTTGGATAATTATCTGCATGTTGCTTTGATGTGGAGTGAATAACTGGCAACATTTCCGTTAGTTCTCTGGCTGGTGTGTCAGCCATGGTTAGGATTTCAGTCTTTGCCATTCTGATATGCTTGGTTATGTCATCCCCAATCAAGGTAGTACCAGGTTTATAGTTGGCGAAGTTTCTTCATTCCCTCATCCTATAAGTGGATTTAGTGCTATTTCTTGGATTTTGGTAAGCCCTATCTCTAGTGTGGTGGTTAGCTTCCCTGGGTTCATTTACACATGTTTCGTTCCGAGTCAGTGGATTGTACCTGTTTTGTAGTATAAGTTCAGGTGGTGTATTGAGGGTTTGTGCACTTTTATTAGATTTTTTGCTGGATTTCCCTCCACGGCACACGTCAGACCAGGTCCCTGCTATAGTTGATGCCTTGGGTCTAGCCCTGATGCTGTGCCAGTAAGATGTGTAATTGGGGAAGGCTGTTTTGAAAGCCTCTGCAGTTACCCAGTGGCATTAGCAAAAGTCCAAGGGAGTGTGTCAGCCAGGTACGTGACAGAGTGGTCTAGATTTGAAGGAATCCCAATCTGTGTCTGGCCATTTGTGTTTTTTAGCTCAACCCTTAGAGTAGCTGCTACAGAGTCAATTAATTGTTCAGTCTCATGCATTTCAAGCTGTGTTATCGTCTCATTCAGTCGCTTGCTCTGAAATTGCTTTGATCCATTCACCAGTTTTGACTGCGTTCTGTCAAGTATAGGGAAATCTTTAGAGCTTTCTAGCCTTAGGTTAGCCTGTTGTGCTATGTTAGCATTAGCATTTGTTGATTCACCTACGGGACAAGACCCACAGTACGACCGGAGAAGCGCTCGAGTGACAAAATCTTCTAAACGGTTCCATCAACAGGTGCCTTAGCTCCTCCATCAGAAAAAAAATCACTCAAAAATCCAAAAGAACTATGCTGAAGTCCTTTTTTTAATGTTACTTAAAATTGTAAAAATTTGAATAGTACAAATACAGAACAAAACTGAAACAAAGGTAAAGGCATGAAAGCAGGAATAGGTGCCGCATGTGTAACGAGGGCCAGCCAACTATTGCATAGAGGTTGCAGTGGTGGGTAATATATCGGGCTCTGGTAGCAAAACGGCACTGTGGTAGACCACATACAGTTTCTTCAGAAGAGAGTTTGAGGCTGTTCTATATATGACATCACTGAAGTTTAGGATTGGTACAATGGTCATTTTCACCAGTGCATGCTTGGCAGCACGAGTGAAGGAGGCCCTGTTGCAAAAAAGGAAGCCAAACCTAGACTTAATTTAGGATTGGATGGTTTATTTGGGTCTGGAAGGAGAGTGAGCTGTCTAACCAGACATGGAGATATTTATAAGTGCCCACGTATTCTAACACAGACCCATCAAGAGTGGTAATGCTAGTCAGACGGGCAGGTGTGGGAAGCAATCGATTGAAGAGCATGCACTTAGTTTTACCAGAGTTTAGTAGTAGTAGTTGTACATACATAGTAATATACACTTCTCAAAAAACTTAAGGGAACACAATGCCCATTCTGTTTTTTTTTCCACTTTATAGTAAACACCTAGAAGATCTCTGGAATATATATGATAGGGATGTATTTCTCATTAGTTTACACAACACTTGATCCATCAAAGTAGGCAAAAATCTAAAGGCCAAGAATGTGGGAAGAACTGTTCAAAACATTTAGTGTCCGATTTTGACTTTAAATAGTGATTTATTACATTTGTGGTAAGTTATTACAAGGAACATTTTTACATACCACAAACATAATAAATCCCTGAAAATGTCATAATTATTACGTTTGCAGAAAATTGCGTTAAGGTAAAAAAATATTAACTATTATGTTTGTGGGATTATTACATTAAAAGCAGCAGAATCTTATTATGTTTGTGGTATATTATGTTTGTGGGAAGTTATTACATTTTAACTAACATTAAAGGCATGGCAGTATTCTAGTTCTTGGTTCTTCACAGCCTCCATCCTCCATCAATGATTTGTTCAGTCCCAGTGATGTAGGCAGACTAGAGGGAGGTGAATAAAAAAAGTATTGAACATTTCATTAAAAACATTAATTAGCTAATCAAAGTTTTTTTTTTTTTAAATAGGCCTACATTTGGCTTTCAAAAAATGTATGCTGAATAGAAAGACAATGAAGATTGAATTTATTACTTAAAATACAAAGAAATACATTTGGCTTGTACATAGCTTAGTAAGTAGTTTTGCTAAATACATTTAAAAGGAAAATATTAAGGATTTAACAGAGTTTGGTCTATTTGAGGCAATACTAGAAGATAATGACAACGTGTTATTAAGCCATTTTAGAGTAAGTAATGAACTTACTGAACTTAACTGATCCGCTTCAACAATTCCTATCGCTACTCAGCCCTACACACCCCTGCACAGCTTGTTATAGAATTTATTGAACTAACATACATTTTAAGAAATGTTCTATTCCCTGGTATGTAACTTGTGTCTTTGAGACATTTCTGAATGATATCAGTAGAGCAATGGGTCCTCTGACCATTTATTAATCTACCTAATCCAATAAGGATATCTGTCCTTTGTTCTTCAGGGAATGTGGCTAGCTGTCTGAAAGTGAATTTACGATGTTCCCATGCCCCCTTGAGAGTAAACACCTAAAACAGGATAAGGGATGACAAGTGAGGGCAGGAAAGATAAGGAACAAAGGGGTCCTACCACACCCCTTTTAATGTTTAAACACTGACTGGTTTGTATTTTCTTCAGAAATTCCTCACAGGTTAATTTTGTAGACATTTGATGCTTCTCTCTGTCAAGTCCCCACCTCCGCAAGCGCGCAGCAGAGGGCGCCCGCGCTCCAGAATCTCAGTGCACACCTAATCACACACCTGTCACCAATCACCTCATCACCCAGCATTTAAGTTCAGCTCCCTGCCACTTCACCTCTGCCAGATCAATGGTTCATGTTTACATGCCACATCTCGCGTTTAGTTTCTCGACCTGCCTATACGTGCTCCGACCCATCACCCGTTCCCGACCATTCTGCCTGACCCTTGCCTGTACTTCCATAGTCCGCCGGTGTTTTGACCTCTCGCCTGTCCCTGACCACTCTCTGCTAGTTCCCCGATTGTACTTCTGCCGCCAGCCCGTGTACCGACTCTCTGCCCGTCCCTGACAATTCTGCCTATCGCTCGTCTGCCCCTTCGCCGCCGAGTCGTTAGACGCCTCACCTCCCATCCCTGTACACTCTACCTGCCCTTCTCCCTCCTGCTCCCTGTCCGCGTTTGGATCCCCACCCGTGACACTCTCCTTGCAAGTAAATAAACTATTGAATTGTACCAAATAGAGAATTTTGTCACAATACTTACTTCCATTAAGGATTCTATCGATGGAATTACCATCACAATCTTAGTGTTGCTATAGCATCAAAGCCAGTTGGAAGATAGAGTTGTAAACAGTGTGTGACACAGATTAAAATAGTAAGTGTTTATTACCAATACCTAACTCCTGATATTTAATTTAAAAAAATTATACAAAATAAATAATTTAAATTAATAAATACAGCTAAAAAAAATAAGGGACCACTGCACCTTTTTCTTTCCTTTCCAAAAAAGTTGAAAAGGACTGAGTGAGAAACAGAAGGGGTAAGAGACGACTGCAAATTGAACTGTCCCTTACTCAGAACTTTCCTTTTTAACTATTTTTGGAAAGGAAAGAAAAAGTTGCAGTGGTCTCTTAATTTTTTCTGGCGCTGTATATTAAAATGGTTTTGGTGGTTATGTACATTTTCATGTCAGTCTTCATCCAGTCTTGTGGTTTTTCAATTACCATCACAGCCCTAATAGTAACACGATGAAATGTGAATCAAACATGCAGAAACTTGCACTCTATGAACACACTCACCTCATCTGAGGCCAGATAGACACAGAGGTATGCCACCTCTTCTGCAGTGCATAGTCGGCCTGTCTTCTGTCTTGCCATGAAGTCTTTTAAAGCCTTTTGACAAGAAGCAAGATATGTTGGGTAATTTAAAATATTAAAATCAGGCACCTCAACACATGTGTAGAGTTTACATTTGATATTTTAGTTATTTAGCAGACTTTTTATCCAGTTCAAGTTGTTGGCAGACTGTTGCTCGATATGTGGTTATAACAACCTAGTGAAATAAATACATTATTTAGTATTCAATGTGCGATTTAAAAATGTTAGTTTTCTTTCCCAGATCACATTAAAAACAACAATTAAATATAAGTCTTTATCATTTCAAAATGTAAAGAAAGGTGAAGAGTTAATAATGACATAGTTAATGCTCAATTAAAAAAATTGAGGTTTAAAAAATATGGTCAGTAATCAGTAATGTGTCTTTAACCGATGAACACTACTATACAACTTCCTATGCTTCTTGCCTGACTACAATGTTTTTTTCGAACAATCAAATGTTATGTATGAACAATGTAATCATTTCCTTATTAACTGCCTAGTTTAAATTTTGTTTATTATGTTTTGTTTATAATTGTGTTTATAATGTAAATCCTGTGGTATTACATTTTTAGTACTGTTGTTCATTTGTATCTACATTGCAGTTATATAGCAATAAGTTTCAACTTAACAGAATATTCTTTAATCTTGACAGAGCTGTTTTAGAGATTTAATCACCTCCAGCAAAATCAGTACTTGAAAAGATACATTTTCACACTTTCTGGATTAATATAATTTACGAGGCATTTGAGAAAAAAAGTTAAAAAAAACAATTACGATCAGAGTCAAGCAAAGTGAAAAACACCTTCCATTTGACTGAGTCTCAACAAGAAAAGCTCCAGCAATAATTTAGAAATTTTGAATAAACAGGAAATTTCACTCTGATATAGTGGATATAAAGTCTAGACACTCCTGTTGAAATGCCAGGTTTTGTGATTTAAAAGAATGAAACAGAGAAATCATGTCAGAACTTTTTAAATTTTTAATGCAATCTATAATGTAAACAATTCATTTGAAAAAAAACCCTCAAAACTTCAAGGGGGAAAAAATGAAAAATGAAAACCTAACAATAACCTGTTTGCATAAGTGTGCACACCCTCTTATAACTGGGGATGTGGCGGTGTTCAGTATTAACACAGCAACAGGTCAATGGTGAATGAAGTTGGAAAATGGAAGTTAATGACGAATTAATGGAGGTCAATGGGGAATAAATGTAGGTCATTGGTCTATAGGGAATGACTAGGAGTCTGGGAAAAGAATGGGAGTTATGTGGAATGAATGACAATGAATTAAGAATAAATAGATGCCATGGTGGTCCTGGAAGGAAAGGACCCCGCCATTTCTGCTTGTGGATTTGTTTTAGGTTGTTCTTTTGAACGCTACAACATGACATACGATGTGGAAGGTATTGCGAGTACCTGTTCTGGATCAGGTTGAGCCTGGATTCTCTCCCTCAGAGACGGAGTGTCCACTGTCCCTGTTTAGTAGAAAGTGTATAGAAAAATACCATCCTCTTTCAAAATGTTCACCTTTTGTTGCCATTTGGCCTGAAATTAAAACAATGGGGTATTTTACAGTGTTTATTTTCAGACTTAACCTTAGCAAAATGTTACTTTCATTTGTAGATTGTGAGTGAATGTGTGTAAATAAAGCCCGAAAAAGTGAACCAAAAGGTGAACATTTTGAAATGGGTGGTCACTATCAATATGCACTGTTCATTGTGTATATAATATCAGTTGTACAATAAATCATTTGATTATCAGAAGTAAGCTTATTACAGGGATAGCTGTACTGGAAGCGTGTCTGTAAAACAATAACAGGGTTTAAGTCACACATTTTAAGCAGTTGCATTGAACACAAAAGTTACCGGTCTGTTATGGCTTTAAGCATGGCCAATAACCTCTGTATTATTGCACTCTAGAATTCAAACGTGAAGTGTGATAGTTTTAATCTAACAGACTGTGTCCTTGAGTCATTTTATAAATAAAAGGAAAGGCACTTTAGCAGACACAGATAATGATTTGGCAATGTCAGAAGTTATTTATAAGAGGATGCTAATGTTGTTATAACAAAGCCACAGGGGGTCAGAATTCTGAAAAATATTCTCAGATGTATTATTTATTATTAGAATAAATAATACCCCCCCCCGGTATCCTGGATTAATTGTCTTGCAGCTGGTGTCGCGACTTCAAGGGGGTAACTATAACGTTCTGGCACAGCAGGCTGCTGTGAGAGAGGGCATGAATCCAACGCCCTCTCCCCTTCACTTCATCACGGACACCTGATTTTGTTCATTATTAAATCAGTTTTCCTGAATCACAGACTTATTTAAGTTCAGGCTTCCCCTATGTATCTTGCCGGTATTTGTGTTGGTTTGCACCTAAATGTAACGTTGTTCTGTCTTATATTTTGTTCCTGTCCTAGTTTCTTTCTCCAGCACTCTGTTTTGTACCTGTTTCATTTATTAAATGTCTAACATTTTCCCTCCATGTTTTCATTACAATTATTAAAGCAACTAAGCACTTCCAGTTAAAATGTCTGCTACTGTTGAGTCTACTGTTGACAGTGGTTTGTTGATTTTACAGCCCAAAACACTACCTCCTGAAATGATTAAAACAGTAACATTTCAGTTGATATGTATTAGATGTTAACTCACTCTACACTTGTTATTCACAAAGCATTTGACAAAAAAACATTTGATATGATAGGACAGGATCTAGGGGAATATAGGATGCTTACCAGGACATACACAGTTACAGCGAATCCCTTGTTGAAGAAAATCCGCTGCAATAGATTTGGTGAGCCCAATAACTGCTGCCTTAGATGTGCCATACACAAATCTGTTTGCCACACCTTCAAAGGAAAGATGCCAAAGGTTTTGCTTGACTAAATACAGTATATTGTCAAACAATTTCATAGAGTGGACATGGACGCAGCCTGGTAGACATGACCAATATGACTACACAGCTACTCAGGATGATGCACACTGCTCCAAAAAATTAAGGGAACACTTAAATCTCACATCGGGTCTTGATGAAACAAATATATGCTCTCATCTGTGAAGAGAACCAATGGAGGATCTGCCAATTCTGGTGTTCTCTGGCAAATACCAATCGAGAACACCAGAATTACCCTCATCTAAAGGATAATTAGGAACACCATACTAATACTGTATTTGACCCCATTTCGCCTTCAGAACTGCCTTAATTCTACGTGGCATTGATTCAACAAGGTGCTGAAAGCCTTCTTTAGAAATGTTGGCCCATATTGATAGGATAGCATCTTGCAGTTGAAGATTTGTGGGATGCACATCCAGGGCACATCCAGCTCCCGTTCCACCACATCCCAAAGATGCTCTCTTGGGTTGAGATCTGGTGACTGTGGGGGCCATTTTAGTACAGTGAACTCATTGTCATGTTCAAGAAACCAATCTGAAATGATTCAAGCTTTGTGACATGGTGCATTATCCTGCTGGAAGTAGCCATCAGAGGATGGGTACATGGTGGCCATAAAGGGATGGACATGGTCAGAAACAATACTCAGGTAGGCCGTGGAATTTAAACGATGCCCAATTGGCACTAAGGGGCCTAAAGTGTGCCAAGAAAACATCCCCCACACCATTACACCACCACCACCCTGCACAGTGGTAACAAGGCATGATAGATCCATGTTCTCATTCTGTTGACGCCAAATTCTGACTCTACCATCTAAATGTCTCAACAGAGATCGAGACTCATCAGACCAGGCAACATTTTTCCAGTCTTCAACTGTCCAATTTTGGTGAGCTCTTGCGAATTGTAACCTCTTTTTCCTATTTTTAGTGAAGATGAGTGGTACCCGGTGGGGTCTTCTGCTGTTGTAGCCCATAAGGTCTCAAGGTTGTGCGTGTTGTGGCTTCACAAATGCTTTGCTGCATACCTCGGTTGTAAAAAGTGGTTATTTCAGTCAAAGTTGCTCTTCTATCAGCTTGAATCAGTCGGCCCATTCTCCTCTGACCTCTAGCATCGACAAGGCATTTTCGCCCACAGGACTGTCGCATACTGGATGTTTGTCCCTTTTCACACCATTCTTTGTAAACCCTAGAAATGGTTGTGCGTGAAAATCCCAATAACTGAGCAGATTGTGTACAACTCAGACCAGCCCGTCTGGCACCAACAACCACGCCACGCTCAAAATTGCTTAAATCACCTTTCTTTCTCATTCTGACATTCAGTTTGGAGTTAAGGAGATTGTCTTGACCAGGACCACACCCCTAAATGGATTGAAGCAACTGCCATGTGATTGGTTGATTAGATCATTGCATTAATGAAAAATGTAACAGGAGTTCCTAATAATCCTTTTGGTGAGTGTAGATACTTGATAATAAAATAATTTATAGTTAATACATTCATGGTTACATAAATATGGCGGAATACACACTCAATACAACAGGTGGGGTAGTCTCACCAGTTGGTCCTTAGGCTTCTTGTGTGACACTGCTAGTAAGCACATAGGCAAGTGTAGTTAACCTGACCATTACTGTCGACAAGCCACGTCCATTTGGCCGCAATACACGCAACAAGCTGCAGGGACTTGCATGTTTTAGGTAGTTGTTAAAATGATCCTGCCCTTTTCAGCTTTCATTGGGAATGCATGACAGGTACGGCAATACACGTCCCCTGCCACTATTGTTTTCAACCCACGGATTCACTTTGCCTCATACAATACTTTGGGTCCCACTCTAGAATGCATTGTGAACTATGATTGGTCAAAACCGACAAACTATCAAATATCATTGATCAAATAGACAACACCAGTACTGTACAACTCAGAGGGGTATAAAAAGCGGTGCAGACATATTTAATGCAAAAAACAGCAAAAATAGAAGAGTAACAAAAATGATAAGCAAACATATTAATATGGTACTGTGAATTTAAATGGGGAACGGAGCACTGGCCCATAGGTCTTTGCATACTGACACGACGTTAGGTCTTACTGGCACCCAAAACCAACAAGCCAACATTAATGTTGGACCCAGCATGTTCCCTTACTTTTTTGAGCAGTGTAGAATTGACCCAAGAAACAGACTTTACTGGGTTTTATGCTGAATTACCTTCACAGTAATACATAATTATATTACATGTTTTACCTTTTATACTGGAGACCACTGACGCCATGTTTATGATATTTCCAGACTTCTTGGCCAACATCTGATTTCAGAAAAAAATATTGATCAACAGCATGATCTACATCATATTATGAATTTGGACAGTGAAGAATCTTAATTCCTCCATTAGTTTTAACATTTTCGAAATTGCCAATAAAATACAAAAGTGATGCAACAACACAGAATCTCACCTTGTACTTAAGGGAATTATCATATAAATCCGTTACATAATTCTAGGGGCCATCACCTGATACATTGTTATGATGTTAAGTAATTCTCTTTCCATACAAAACAGAGACTAACCCCAAATCCAAACATTTTGTATGATTGCATAAAAAAGTTGTCCAAAATATGAATGTACAGCAAATATAACAAAAAAGAATACTTGCTTCACTGTACAAACAAACATGGTGAGGTTTGTACATCTATCTTTAACCAGGGGTTAGAGGTTAGGTTGAGGGACTGAGTGGATGTTCACCTTAGGCAGAAAAGCCCTGGTCATGAGGTACATGCTACGGATATTGACGTTCATGGTGAAATCCCAGTCTGCCTCCTTGCAGTCAAGGATAGAGCCGTGATGGACAAACCTAGGACAGGGTGGTGAGGAGTTGTCTAAGTCCTTAATGGCTGTGTACTTTGGAGAGAACACAGACATTTGCATGCAGTATGACTGAAACATTTGTGCAGTGTCACATTTGTGACACTGCATGTCTCACAATATTACTAAATCACATGAAAGGTGGTTCTGGATGCATTACAAGTAGTAATTGTGAGATCTCTGAAGTATGACTACAAAGGACAACCTGAGAGGCTCACAAGCACCAAAAAATTATTGGTAGCATTTTCCTTTAAGTTGACACTTATTACTATGTAACTGCTATGTAAATACATATTAGCAAACTGCACTAACAATAGTGTATATCCAGTAGAATAATTATTTATCCGTATAAGTTATTACACTTATATAACAAACCATACATAAAGGATGTTATTCCAAATGTGTAATTACATTATATTTCTCTTTCAGTAATTACAATGTTTTATTACACATGTAAATAAAACATTTTGGAAATGCTTTAATAACATGTGTTTTAATTCCCTGCTGTTTAATTGACTTGGTGTTATAATTTGATGACTGTGTTCCCTTAATTTTTTAAGCAGCGTATAAACAAAATCCAGAAATGCCACTGACTTCTTTTAAGATGGACTGAGGCGAAGTGGAAAATTGTCCTGTGGTCTGACCAATCAAAATTTGAAATAATTTTTGGAAATCATGAACAGTGTCCTCCGGACTAAAGAGGAGGGACCGTCCGGTTTCTTATAAGCGCATAGTTCAGATGCCAGCATTCATTATGTAACGGGGGTGCATTAGTGCACATGGCATCGGTGACTTGAACTTCTGTGAATGCACCATTAATGCTCAACAATATATACAGTGAGGGGAAAAAGTATTTTATCCCGGCTGATTTTGAGAACAAAATTACCAGTCTATAATTTAAATGGTAGGTCTATTTTAACAGTGAGACAGAATGACAAAAACTAAATCCTGAAAAACCCATGTCAAAAATGTAATTAATTGATTTGCATTTTAATGAGGGAAATAAGTATTTGACTCCTCTGCAAAACATGACTTTGTACTTGGTGGCAAAACTCTTGTTGGCAATCATAGACGTCAGACGTTTCTTGTAGTTGGCCACCAGGTTTGCCCACATCTCAGGAGGGATTTTGTCCCACTCTTCTTTGGAGATCTTCTCCAAGTCATTAAGGATTCTAGACTGATGTTTGGCAACTCAAAACTTCAGCTCACTCCACATATTTTCTATGGGATTAAGGTCTGGAGACTGGCTAGGCCACTTCAGGACCTAAATGTGTTTCTTGAGCCACTCCTTTGTTGCCTAGGCCATGTGTTTTGGGTCATTGGCATGCTGGAATACCACAACCCATTTTCAATGTCCTGGCTGAGGGATGGAGGTTCTCACCCAAGATTTGATGGTACATGGCCCAGTCCATCGTCCCTTTGATGCAGTGAAGTTGTCCTGTCCCCTTAGGACTAAAACGCCCCCAAAGCATAATGTTTCCACCTCCATGTTTGACGGTGGGGACGGTGTTCTTGGGGTCATAGGCAGCATTCTTCCATCACCAAACAAGGCAAGTTGAGTTGACGCCAAAGAGATCGATTTTGGTCTCATCTGACCACAACACTTTCAAAGGAGAATTGGATGAATAATTCAGATGTTCATTGGCAAACTTTACGGGCCGGTACATGTGCTTTCTTGAGCAGGGGGACCTTGCGGGCGCTGCAAGTTCAGTCCATCACAGCGTAGTGTGTTAACCGTTGTTTTCTTGTTGACTATGGTCCCAACTGCCTTGAGATGATTGACAAGATCCTCCCATGTAGTTCTGGGCTGATTCCTCACCGTTCTCATGATCATTGCAACTCTATGAGGTGAGATCTTGCAAGGAGACCCAGACCAAGGGAGACTGGTAGTTCTTTTGTGTTTCTTTCATTTGCAAATAATTGCACCAATGTTGGTCACCTCACCAAGGTACTTGCCGATGGTCTCGTAGCCCATTCCAGCCTTGTATAGATCTACAATCTTGTTCCTGACATCCGTGGACAGCTCTTTGGTCTTGGCCATGGTAGAGAGTTTGGAATCTGATTGGACAGGTGTCTTTTATACATGTAACAATGTGAGATTTTAACATGTTTGACATGCCTGATAGGGGACACCCCTCCCCTATCAGCCAATCACTGTGAACATAGAAGGTAACCTTGTTTGTGGAGCAAAACATTAAACTTAGCAACGGGATCAACCCCACTCTTTCTCATAGCTTAAGACTTCTCCCAATTCCTTAGTGTAAAATTGGTCTTAGCAGCTTTGTGAATAGGTTTTAAGAGGAAAGCTAGGAACATTTAGTGCTGTTTAAGAGTCCTCCTAGTGGTAAGATTAAATGTTTTGTGAATACGGCCCCAGGTGAACATTTTTATGATTAATTCATTTCTATTTCTCTGTGTAAATAGTTTTTCACCCCACTGAACGGTATCACCTACAGTGTACAATGTTGACAAGGACATTTACAAAATCTAATTAGGTGTGTTTGCTTGTCTTGAAGAATTAATAGGTTGCGGCTAAGGATTTTATCCCATTATAATTTTGATGTCCAACTCAAGATTACTTTCCTTGTTGCCTCAACTCTACAGTAACTTAACAGCAAGTCTTTCTGTTATCACATTGGTCACACAACAGGGAGGTTTAGTTCGTATGCACACATACTGAAATGCATCATCAAGATAACAATCGTGACATAGGACACAAAATTATCACAAGTAGTCACAAGAGAGCCATGCGACTAGGCATTCCAACATCTACCCACAATAGGTTTTGCAGTGGAGCCTATTTGCAGCATCCTACACATTATCAGATGCACCACCACCAGGATTTGAAAACCTGGTAACAATGGCAATCTGACCTATGCAAGGTCTGGGTCATGCCATACACCTTCCACTTCTTAATAACCTTAATAACGGTCTTAACTGTGCTCCATGGGACAAAGCCTTTGAAATAATTTGTATATCCACCCTCGGACTTTTGTCTTTCCACATTATATCATAGATCTTTAGAAAGTACCTTTTTGCCCATAATGGATTCTATACATTGAATTGCACTACTAAGCAGCGGAGACCTCTTTGAACTGTCTTTTTTCTGAACAAATCAAAGTCAATAAATAGATCATAGAAGAAAGCCAATTAGCTATATTTGTGATCAAGAATGTGGTTGGTTATTCCTCAGCAAGTTTGTGAATGCTTTTCTAAGGGTGGGGTGTTCACTAATCCAATTATGTTACGGTATTATTTTAGATATTTTTTCAGTAGGGGGTTACTGTGTGTAAATAAAACCGGAAATTTTTATGTGCGTTTTCATTTGAGGCAGTAAGGCAACAGAAGGTGAACAGTTTGAAGGTTGGTGACTTTCTATACCTACTGTAATTACAAGGAACAGGATAAAGCATAACTACCCAGCAACATTCAACAGCACATCTACATGGTCAAACTCCTTGGCCAGAGCTTCCACTTGGTCCTTCTTGGTAACATCCACCACCTTTGTCTTGATACCTAGGAAAGGAGATGAAAAAAGTTAGAAACAAATTGCAGACCTACAATAAGACAAGAGACTCAGTCATCAGCAATGAGTAGTATTTACTGCTAATCTAATTTATTGGATTGTTTAAAAAATGTTGCATTGGGTAGGAATACACAGAACAGTGAACTATTAGTTTATTATTAAGACGGAAGTTCACAGAGGTGACAAACAAAATGATACAGTCCATTTGTATAAAGCTGTGGAATATTATGGTCGACCTCTAGTAGAATGGTTATTCATCAGACATTTATTGCCACCAGTGTTAACTTCGGGTACCGAATCTGTCATTTTGTTTTGGCCAATTTACCTTGTTTTTCTAAGCATCTGTCCAAAGATATAAGGGCCTTCGAAAAACAGTAAAGGCTTCAAAAACACCCAATTACATCCCTATAATACGTTATTTCCTGTGGCTTTAAAGCAATTGGCGATATACAGTGGGTATAGAAAAGAATCACCCCCCTGTAAAATAATCAAATTTTGTTGCTTTGCCGCCTGAAATGAAGACAGGCACAGTTTTTGTTTCATTCAGCTGTATTTACTCAACATCCAAGTGAAATATAATTAACAACATGTCAGAAAAAAAATTTAAAAAAAATAAACAATAACTGAGTTGAAAAATGGATAACCCCCTTGTTTCATTATTTTGTTGAATCACCTTTTGCTTTAATTACAGTCTTTAGTCTGTTGGGATATGTCTCTACTAACTTTGCACATCTAGACATTGCAATATTTGACCACTCTTCTTTGCAGAACTGCTCTAGATCTGTTAAATTTGATGGTGACTGTTTGTGGACTGCTGTCATTCCACAGATTTTCAATGGGGTTTAAGTCTGAGCTCTGACTTGGCCATGCAGTGACATTCACCCTTTTCTCCTTCAACCACTTTGGGGCATTGTCATGTTGGAAGGTAAATCTTCTTCCCATTGACAACTTTCTGGCAGAGAGCAGCAGATTTTCCTCAAGAATGACAGTATTTTGCCCAATCCATTTTTCCTTCTATCCTGAGAGAAACAACCCCATAACATGATATTACCACCTCCATGCTTTACTCGAGGGATGGTGTAATTTGGATGGTGAGCTGTATTGGATTTTCGTCAGACATATCGTTTGGCGTTGAGGCCAAACAATTAAATTTTAGTCTCATCTGACCATAACACCTTTTTCCACGTGGCCTTAGAATCTTCAAGGTACGTTTTGGCAAAGCTCCGTTGTGACTGCAAGTGGCCTTTCTTGAGGAGTGGCTTTTTTCTTGCAACCCTCCCATACAAGCCACATTTGTGGAGAATTTGTGATATTATTGTCACATGCACACAATGACCAGTCTTTGTCATGAATTCCTGCAACTGCTTCAGAGTTGCTGTAGGCCTCTTGGTAGCCTCTCTGACCAGTTTCCTCCTGGCTCTTCCATCCAGTTTGGAGCGACATCCTGATCCAGTCTGTTTTGTACCAAACACCTTCCACTTCTTAATAATAGACTTCACTGTGCTTCTAGCCACTGATAAAGCCTTAGATGTTTTTTTTGTATCCATCTCCTGACTGGTGCCTGTCAACAACTTAATCCCGGAGATCTTTTGACAATGCCTTGCCACCCATAGTGGCTTGTTGTATTTCAGTTGCACTACCAAGGACTGAAATGCTTCAGGAAAAGCTTGTTTCATGCTGAGCTAATCAAAATGACCACAGCCAGTCAATTGGCTTTGTGTGCTACTGAGAAGGTGATTATCTACACCTGGTTGGGTTTATAAGTCATTTTTAGGAGGGGGTGATTCTTTTTCCTACTCAGTGATTCAGTTTTTTAGTTTGTACATTTTTTTTCTGACAAGTTGGCATTCTAACTTTCACTTGGATGTCATAAGTTGTAAATACAGCTGAATAACACAAAAATAGTTTTTGTCAGTTTTCATTTCAGGCTGCAGAGCAACACAATGTGATTATTTTAATATACCGACTGTATAAGGCACAGATGTTGTCTGGTGGTAGTATGTTGGTGTTTTGTAAAGATAAGAGTCAGAGAGAGAGAATTTGATGTTGGTGAAGGCTGCTGGATCATGTGGGGTGGTTAGGAGTAGTCTTTTCTGGTGGCCGGCATTGGATGAAAGGTGTCTCATTAACAGGGGTTCTCTTGGATAAAGTTCCAAAATTGAAATTTCTACTATTT
The DNA here is from genome assembly GCA_016801105.1 of Esox niger. Classification (NCBI taxonomy): domain Eukaryota; kingdom Metazoa; phylum Chordata; class Actinopteri; order Esociformes; family Esocidae; genus Esox; species Esox niger. The sequence continues at coordinate 34,331 of JACXGJ010003107.1, forward strand.
CGTAAGAGCCTATGTCCCTCCTTCACTGAGGCGTTATAGGTGTCAGAGGTATGGCTAGGTGGCGGCAAATTGTTGTGGGAAGGAACGGTTTGGGCACTGTGGTGGGGACGATGGGTATGGTAAGTATGGAGAGTAGGAAAAGATTCAGTGCTGCAATTGTGGGGGACAGCATACTGTGTCAAATGCAGGGTGTGAGGTGAGAAAGTGGAGGTTTAGAAGATGCGTAAGGAAATAAATATGTCTCGAGCTGATGTGGTTAGAGTGGTTAAGGCTGGTTTACCCTTCATAGTCAAACACGTCTGCGGACCATAAACTGCAGAGACGCACAGGCCCACACAGCCAGGCCACATAGGTTATGTATACCAGCTGCAAAATGTCAGTAGCAGAGCTACACAAACAATGATTGGTTGGATAGCAGAGGAATTCCTGCAAGATTTGACTTCCTGTATCAACAAAGACAAAGCAACAGAGTGTGGAAGCATGCCTCAAATCAAGGGCAAATTCTGGGCAAAGAGCCAGCAATTTGCCAGAAAAGGTGGAAGCTGATTAAGGACACATATGTAAGAATACAGAAGAAATTGAAGAGTAAAAGTGATGATAAAGGAGGGAGTACTTCAGTTTGATTCAATGCTTTCTTGGTTGTCCGGGCCAAGTACCCGACTGCAGCGTGCAATTCGAAGCGAGGATCAATGTGGTTGGAGTCAAACATTTGACCCCACCCACAGTTTTGTCCACCAGAGGTTTAAAAGTCCCACACTGAATACAAACACACGTTTGGGCAAGGTACATGTGATGTACTTCATTTGTGAAGATCGTAAGAAATATTATATTAAGTGATAACTGTCAGAATATGTGAGCGGAGAGCTGATATAAATCCAGCTCATCACTCTATAAAAAAGGTTACGTTCGGCTCCAGTGCTCCACATCTTTACCATTGGTCTGCTCAAAACCACTATTTGCTCACAGGAAAAATAATTGCAACTCCAAATTCGCTCCATTCCTTTTTTGTTTGGTCAAATCTGTTAATTTTGTGATTATGTATGATGAGTATAAATTTTTTTATGCAAAAAAGGCATACAGTAGCCTATTTTTACAAAGTCTAGCTAATTATTTTAACAATATGCAAGGATGAGTATACAGTATAAGTAATCTTTTCAAATAGTCTACAGATCTGTCTTTCTGTCTTTTAGCCAAAAAGTATGAACCCAAACAAGTAGCACTATATTATTTGTTTATTATTAATGTTAAACGACAACGAAATAGTAAAGCATTTTTTATACACTATCGTCTCCCAAGAAAAGTAGATTCTCAGCATTTTAAACAAATGTTTAAATCTAAACAAACGTTTTGCCAATAGAATGTATAAAATCAAATAGGACATTGACTTGCTTTAAACTAAACTGAAACGAAAAAGCCATACAGGCACACAGACAAAAGGGAAAAATATATATAATATATACAATCAGTGTCGTACAAGAAATGGCAAATTGTATGCTTTCAAATATTAAGCACTCAGCATTTAATGAGCCTACATTGCATAATCAAAAATGTACTTGAAATTAAATAAAACGTTTTGCTAAATGTATGTTTATAGTAACTTGGAAAACACTTTTAGAAAGACGAGTTTGGCCGGTCTTTGGCTTCAGAAAGTATTGGATCATGATGCATTTCCGTACATTTCTGTACCACTGCAGCCACTGTTCCTTTTGTGTCCAGCGAGGACGGTTGCAGCTGTGTAAAGCATGAGCCGTTGCGTATATCTCTAAACTGGTTATGTATGGAATGCCATTTTAGTCAAAATTAAATAAATATAGCAATTAAATAAATCCTGAAATAAAGAAATGATGCAATAAATATATAAATATATTGAGTGAAAACATGAGTGAAAACAAATATGTTTTTGTTTCAAAATTGTTTTTTAAATGACTTTCATTTATTTCTATGTACATTTATTTCATAATACCACATTTATTTTCAATTTCAAGTGACTTTCTGTTTATATTATAATGACACATTTCCATTTGGTAAATTCAAATGAATGGGGTGTGGTTCTCACAGTTTCCAGACCAAAGCAACAACAGCACTGAATTTAAATACAAGAAAGTTTCTGTAATTTTTATCATAGGTACACTTCAATCTTGAAGTTCTTCCATTTTCTAATAATTGCACCAACAGTTGCTGCCTTCTCACCAAGCTGCTTGTCTATTGTCCTGTAGCCCATCCCAGCCTTGTGCTGGTCTACAATTTTATCCCTGATGTCCTTACACAGCTCTCTGGTCTTGGCCATTGTGGAGAGGTTGGAGTCTGTTTTTTTGAGTGTGTGGACAGGTGTCTTTTATACAGGTAACAAGTTCAAACAGTTGCAGTTAATACAGGTAATGAGTGGAGAACAGGAGGGCTTCTTCAAGAAAAACTAACAGGTCTGTGAATGCCAGAATTCTTACTGGTTGGTAGGTGATCAAACACTCATGTAATGCAATAAAATGCTAATTCATTATTAAAAAATCATACAATGTTACTTTCCGGATTTTTGTTTTAGATTCCGTCTCTCACAGACCTCTACATGCTTTGTAAGTAGGAAAACCTGCAAAATCAGCAGTGTATCAAATACTTCTCCCCACTGTATAAACGTAATTGACTAATTTGCCATGTTTCTTGGTAAGCAGTCTGCTTAAATACTGACTAGTTTACAGATTATTGTTTTATATGTACACGACTAGGAGACAAATACCAGAATAAGAAGTGTGAAGAAATAGTGCCCACTAATTGTTGATCATCCTGGTCTCTAGGCACTGTTGGAGATGCAACAGACATAGATGTAATCGCTACCTGCTCTTCTGGACATGAGTACTAGAATGATAAGCATGGCATACTGAAGTTCTGTCAATAGAAGTTTTCAGTCTCCCATTGCTGGCTCTCCTCTAAAGTTAACAGTGGAAGTCCATATTTGGGAGAGTAGACATTGCTCTAAGTGTCCTGAACTTTGTAATGTCTTTTAGATGGAATGTTAAACAGGTGTTAAAACAAGTGTTGGGCTGGTAACTGAAATGTTGCCGTTTAATTTCCCCAGATGAAAGTTCTTAATATACCCTTTAAGCAAGGCCTAACCTTTATTGCTCCTGTTTGTCTCCAAGTCTCAGAGCACCTGCTAACTCCCCAAAATGTAAACATTTGTGGAGGAAGAGATGATTGGAAGATATGGCAGCTAGCTGCTTGTGGAAAATCTGGGTGAATACCATGAACTACCTAATTTACAATTTAAGGGCTGGACATCTACAGTATCTTGTCTCTTGTAGTAGCTACACACATCGATTATGACTGAACATTTTGTACCTTGTGTGGAAGATTCATCAATTATGCATATATATTAAGGATGCATATATATTAAATATTAAGGATGCATATATATTAAATATTAAGGATGCATATATATTAAATATTAAGGAAAGACAGATAGATAGATAGATAAACGAAGTTTACAGAAAATTACCAATTCAACTTTTGCTAGTTCTGTGCTTTTACACGCAGCAATTACATTGACCCAGCACTTGAACTTTGGACAGCATCAAGTGGTACTAATCATGTGATTTAATCATGTGATGAGAATCATCTTCTTTTTTTTAAACTCTGCTACATATTTAAAACATCTATCCGTGACCTAAAACTCTGCTGGGTCATGCTGCAAATTGAAGGTCCAAATAGTCTACTTGTAAAAATAATTCAAAAGAACCTAACACAAACACAGCAGGCAAATAGACCATAAAATATATATCTATATAAACATTACCAGGGTGTCCAACCAGTTCTTTCAGCTTTTCTGCATTGATATCCGTTGCAGTAACTTGAGCTCCCTCTTTGGCAAAAGCCTACAATATGAAATAGAATGTCATAGTTATTCGCTGTTACACACACTCAGCAACATTAAACAATTTGTAAACAAGTTATCCAAAAATCCTACATTTTGAATGTGACAATATTAGTTTTTATTCACAAGCTAGGTTTCCATCCAACTGCCAACAGATTTCCATGCAAGTATTCTAAAATATGCATTAACAACATTTGCATTTTTCAGGAAAATAAAGATTGCATTCTGATTTAGTGTAAATTTAAGATACGTTTTACTACTTCTAAATAATCAAAAGTGCTGTGTGTAATGGAGTACTTTAAATCTCTTTGGGAGTTCTTAACACTTAAGTTATTCTCCCCCACGTGCTGGCCAGGGCACAGATGACAGACAGCTTGGATATCAGGTTATTTAATGGAAATCTATACTGAATATAGCACCGTACAGTATATGGTGACACAACATGGGCTAGTTGGACCAAATATGCATTGGTATGTATGTGTATATGTATGTGTTTATGCATGGCTGTTAGTGTGTGTGGTTCTCTCTGATGGATGCACACAGGCTTGGGCTATGATAACAGAAGTTAACCAAAGGGAAAATAGGCTTAGCTAGATAGAGCAGATGAGTCAGTTTCCATTCCTACAAATTGGAGATCGCCCATGATGCACTGCTTCCTTTAAAAGGGGTGGGCTACATACCCCATAAATTAAACAGTTGCCAGGGTTTTTCCTGCATTTAACTCAAAGGAGATGGCCTTCCCCAAATCTCTCACTGTCTCTGTGTCGGTATGTCATAAAATTATTTTGCGCTCATACATAAAAAAAGCGAATCACCGCAGTGAATGTGACAGTACGAGGAAATTTGTTCCCATATTGGCAGTTTTGCCAGATGAGCTGGTTTCCTTCCCAATTGGGCTACTTTTAATGGGCTTGGGTGGGTAGATTTTTGTGGAGTCTATGGGAGATTCAACTGTATACCTTCAATAGAATCTGGCAAGCTTGCATAAAGGACCACTCTGGTCCTTACATCACAGAGATGAGTAATGTCAGAAAAACAAGTGGATCCTAGTTCTTTTACATCTACAATTTACATGCAGTGCCTTGCAAAGGTATTCACCCCCTTGGCAATTTTTGTGTTTTGTTGCCTCACAACCTGGAATTAACAGGGATTGTTGCTGGATTTGCATCATTAAATTTACAGAACATGCCCACTACTTTGAAGATGTTTTTTTTTTTAATTGTGAAGCAAACAACAAATAGGACAAAATAACAGAAAAAAATCACTGTGCCTAACTAGTCAATACTTTGTAGAGCCACCTTTTGCAGCAATCACTATTCCAAATTGATTTGGATAAATCTCTATGAGCTTGCCACATCTTACCACTGGGATTTTTGCCCATTCCTCCTAGCAAAACTGCTCCAGCTCCTTCAAGTTGGATGGTTTGTGCTTGTGAACAGCAATCTTTTGGATTGAGGACTGGGCTTTGACTAGGCCATTCCAACACATTTACATGTTAAACCTTAAACCACTCAAGTGATGCTTTTGCAGTGTGTTTATGGTCATTGTCCTGCTGGAAGGTTAACCTCCGTCCTAGCCTCAAATCACACACAGAGTGGTACACGTTTTGCACAAGAATATCCCTGTATTTAGCACGATCCATCTTTCCCTCAACTCTGACCAGTTCCCAGCCCCAGCTGCTGAAAAATATCCCAACAGCATGATGCTGCCACCATGTTTCACTGTGGGGATGGTGTTCTTTGGGTGATGTGATGGGTTTGCGCCAGGCATAGCGTTTCCCTTGATGGCCAAAAAGTTCAATTTTAGTGTCATTAGACCAGAGCACCTTGCTCCATACATTTTGGGAGTCTCCCACAGGCCTTTCTGCAAACTCAAAATGTGCCATTTAGTTTTTTTGCTGAAAGTAATGGCTTTCTCTCTGACCACTCTGCCATAAAGCCCAACTCCATGGAGCGTACAGCTTATTGTTGTCTTATGTACAGAAACTCCAGTCTCTGCTGTGGAACTCTGCATCTCCTCTAGGGTTACCTTCGGTCTCTGTGCTGCCTCTGATTAATCTCCTCTTTGCCCAGGCTGTGAGTTTTGGTGGGCAGCCATCTCTTGGGAGGTTTGCTGTTGTGCCATGTTCTTTCCATTTGGTTATGATAGATTTGATGGTGCTCCTGGGGATCATCAAAGATTAGGATATGTTTTGATAACCTAACCCTGACTTGTACTTCTCAAAAAAATTGTCATCTACTTGATTGGAGAGTTCCTTGGTCTTCATGGCAATTTTTAGTTAGTGGTGCCTCTTGCTTAGGTGTTGCAGCCTCCGTGGCCTTTCAAAAAAGGTGTGTATATGTACTGACAAATCATGTGCCACTTAGATTGCACACAGGTGGACATAATTTAACTAATTATGTGACTTCTGAAGGGAATTGGTTGCACCAGAGCTTTTTATGGGCTTCATAACAAGGGGGTGAATACATATGCACATGCCAATTTTCAGTTTTAGATTTAAAAAAAAAATAATTATGTATATTTTCACTTCTCCAACTTAAACTATTGTGTTCTGATCCATCACATACAATTCAGATTTAAAAAAAACATTGAACTAAAGGCTGTAATACAACAAAATAGGTAAAAAGCCAAGGCACTGTAAGTCACTAACAATATATGAAAATGCTAGATTTGTGCAAAGTGCAGGGCCTAGTACAGTTGAAATAAGAGGGGAAAATAAATGATTTGGCGTCAAGGCTATGACGGGGATAACAATGCAATAAGGCTGTAATATATACAGCACCATAAATGCAAAACAATATACAGTGGGGCAAACAAGTATTTAAACAGCCACCAACTGTGCAAGTTCTCCCACTTAAAAAGATCCTGGAGTGGCCTAGCCAGTCACCAGATCTCAACCCTATTGAAAATCTTTGGAGGGAGTTGAAAGTCCGTGTTGCCCAGCGACAGCCCCAAAACATCACTGCTCTAGAGATCTGCATGGAGGAATGGGCCAAAATACCAGCAACAGTGTGTGAAAACCTTGTGAAGACTTACAGAAAACGTTTGACCCCTGTCATTGCCAACAAAGGGTATACAACAAAGAATTGAGATTAACTTTTGATATTGATCAAATACTTATTTTCCACCATAATTTACCAATAGATTCATAAAAAATCCTACCATGCTATTTTCTGGATTTTCTTTTCTCATTTTGTCTCTCATAGCTGAAGTGTGCCTATGATGAAAATTACAGGCCTCATCTTTTTAAGTGGGAGATCTTGCACAATTGGTGGCTGACTAAATACTTTTTTGCCCCACTATATACAGGTTGTGGAGCAACATATTGCATATTGCCATCCAGACAACATGATTAAGGAAAGCCTTGCTTATTTCAGCAAAACAATGCCAAACCACATTCTGTACATATACATTAATTTGTGCAAAATGCCATGTGTTTGTGATGTAAAAATAATTGGTGCCACCACCAAGCTTCCATGGAAGCCTGCCTCACCAGTTCTCGTCTTTTCATCAATTTTGGAGGGACATCCAGTTCTTGGTAATGTCTCTGTTGTGGCATATTTTCTCCACTTGATGATGACTGTCTTCACTATGTTCAATGGTATATCTAATGCTTTGGAAATTATTTTGTACCCTTCTCCAGACTGATATCTTTCAATAATGAGATCTCTCTGATGCTTTGGAATCTATCTGTGGACCATGGCTTTTGCTCTGAGATGCAACTAAGAAAATGTCAGGAAAATCCTACTAGAACAGCTGAACTTCATTAGTGATTAATCAGTCACTTTAAATGATGGCAGGTATGTAATGACTTGAGTTAGAATGTGATTGGTTAGTTCTGAACATGGCCATCTTCCCAGTTATAAGAGGGTGTGCATACTTATGCAACCAGGTTATTGAAATTTTTTATTCATTTTTCCCCTCAAAGACTTCAATTTGTTTTTCAACTGAAAGGTTCACATTATAGGCCACATTAAAATGGAAACATTTCTGATTTGGGTTTATTCTTTGACATCACAAAAACCTGGCATTTTAACCAGGGTGTGTAGACTCTATATCCACTGTAGCAATGTGCATAAAAGTATTTGCTTTTCTCACATCATTATTTGAACAAAAAAACAAGGCAAAACAAACAAATTGTAAAAAGACTATTCAGGCAATGCGCTGTTTTTATCAGACCTGATGTGAATTATTTACACTACATGACCGTTATATTGCACACGGTCTATCCATTAATACTTGACAATTTACTACATTGTCTTTGTGGGGTTAAATAAAAGTTGATTGCTGGATAAATTCAGCGCAGAAATTCAAAATATCATAATTGCTTGTGTATCAAATATAGCCTAGCTGGAATCAAAATAAAAAAGTAAATATTACTATAGCTGCGGCTCTTCCTATGCCTTGGGCCCCAGCTGACAAAACTATTACTTTCCCATCGAGACGGCCCATGATGATTGTACCGGTAATCCTGCAAATAAACAAACAAGATGATTAGGTTGGTGAAATCATAGTAAAGAGGTTAGAGTTGTAGATGCTGTGGTAGATTTACAGTGCCTTTTATTGTCTCAAATAAATGTATATAAATATAGTTTGAGATACCACAAAATGTCAGACAAGAAGTAAAAAAGATTATTCTGGAACGTGAGCAATGTTGAGGTAATTACGAACTAGAATTTACACTTTGAGAGAGACACCACTGTATCAACTCTTCTTAGTAATGTGGAGCAAAATAAAATATAGACTCTACCAAGCAAAGTATGCCACATAATTGGTCACCCTCTATGCTATTCAGATCTGCAATGGAAGTCACCTGATATATTATATCAAAGTTGTTGCTGCATTCTTTTATGGCTAGTCAGTTGGCCCCTGTTGAGATTTATTTGCATAGAATGAATATAGGCCAAGTGTTATTAGTTCATGGAGGCTTCAATCCTCACCAAAGTAGGCTAATTAACAGTAAATGCATTGTATTTGTCAGTTCACATAAGTTAGCCTACAACAACATTTTGACTTGTCATAAATCGAATCATCTAGCCAGTCTTATCTAGACCTGAACGTTCATATATTAAACATTTTACAATAAGTAGGCTAGTATGATTTATGCATTTAATCTGCAGTACAGCCCTTTTTGGTGATGACTCCTTTAAATTCTTTGTGAATTCCCATCAGCGGGGTTTGTTCTGCTCTTGAGAAGGTCACCCCTCTAGTTCTCGCAATTTTTTTTGCAACATTTCGATGATCGCTTGTTCTGGGCTGCTTATGTACTCCATGCGCACGTACGATGCAAGCGTGTTCAAGTCTGGTTTGAGTAAACGTTGACAAGACTACTTTGGGTTAATGGAACGGTTTGAGCCATAAGTGGAAGATGGCGTTCATTCTAACAGGGCTTTTTCAATTCAGCGTGGAATACCCCCATGTTATAAGGGAGAATACCTGTGTGTCATTTGAAGTACTGACTTGCATAAAGTGCAATGGCTACTATAAAGACAGTATGACGTACACAACGAATGGGAAGCGTGGAGTTCTGAAAGGACATTATACAGCGTTTGGGAACTGTGTCTAGGTTATATAACAATATCTGTTGCTGTCCATTAAATAACTAAATTGGGATGGCTAAACATGGAGAGCTAAGTTGATTGAAGACTTACTGATAGGGGGTTAATGAATACTAAGTATGCACCTGTATACGCATTTAGATTGTTATAGTCAATACACATATAAGCCTATTTTTGGGTATTGTCTTGCAGATTTTCAAATTGGGATGGAATTAGTATGACAAAATATGATAAATTATTTTAATAACTGTAAAGATGGGTGGAATTAACATGAAAAGATTTGTGTGGGGAAGTGACAAAACTGAAATTACTTCATTGTTTAGCATGGGGCAGGTCTGTCTGCAGGTCTGCAGCTAGATGATATTAGTTCCCTTCGGTGCAGCGGAGGGATATTTTACACTTATGGCCTTGCCTCATCCCAACAGCTCAATGGAAGAATATGAAGACATTTCCTCTAAGCAAATCTGTTATAACAATGATTATCTTTATTAGGTCCTCAACCTAACATGATAAGTCATTAGTGTGCAATGTGACAAGGCAACCCGGTCCAATTATCCACCGGTTTCAGTGCTGAGCCAATTTGCATTGCCTTATGCTGGACCACTGAGCATTGTTGTTATCATTGTAGCCAATGGCCACAATATATCAGTTCATACCAAGTTCAGTGTTCAGTCCTATGACATGAAACCAATATGTACAGATACAGACACGCAGAAAAAGTGAAAATCTGTATTGTGCATTGTTCCTCCCCCATTCAAGAATATATACTTTTTATAATCATGGCACACCAACTGTAGGATGAAGTTCTGTCAAATTTTGAAACTTCAGATTTAGAAAAATAAAGGATGTGCATAGTTTCCCATTCTCCCCTGACCAAGACTATGTACTTTTCATAGTCACTGAATACTTTTAGCCAGACCGCATAAGTGGAGCCAGCCTAGAAGAACGAATGTCACTGATTGACTGACCGACCGACCGACCGACCGACTCTTGTTAAATAACTAGTGGTTAGAGGCACGGAAACAAAACAACAGGTCCCACGTTTGACTCCCTTCACAGTCAAAACACATTATGCCTTAGGATTTGTTCAGGACAGACAAAAGCTTCAATAGCTATAACATTCAGTAGTTTGGTTGTGAAGTTCAATTGTTGTGATGGGAAACAGAATGGGCTGACAGAACGACAAGAATATAAATACACAGAATTCAACTATAGTACCACTCAAACGTGCCTACTCAATGAAGGTTGTCTTTATTTCAACTATTATTTACATTTACATAGTAAAATAAATAAAGTGTAATAAAATCCCTCCCTGTCTGAGATGTCTACACCCCCCGCCTCCCCCAGGTACAACACCCACATTGCTTTAGGGATTTTTAACTGGATGTGACCAGCAAAGATCTTTCTGTTACTTCTCCACATACAGCACCTGCTCTCCTAGTCACATTCAGTTAAAAATCCCTAAAGCAAACATCTTTCTGTCACTCTTCCTCCGGTTCTCTACACGTAGCGATTGGAATAAACTACTAAATTAAACAATAACTTTCCAACATGCCCACTTTTAAAACCACATTCACAGACACCTGCAGGCGCTTCATGTTATGTGCCTGCCCATTGTAGTTCCACTACTGTCCTGTTGTTCTTTGCCTGTTGTCTAAATATGTCTGTGTCCTGCTGTATTGCTTTTATATTCTCTGCTGGGTGGTTTTGTTTGTTTTTTTATCATGTATGCCGTTATCATGCCCTGTGGTCATGCTCTGTTGTCTTTAGTAATTCAGTGGTGTCTCCTCATGTGCTGGTTCGAACACTTAAATCCCACATGGGTTCTTGATGAAATAAATATATTAAAGACATCAAAAATCTTTACAGTACATTGTGTAATTTGTTGAGGACAAAATGACAATGGCTATTTGAAACCAAAATCTCCAACCGATTGAGGGCTGGATTCAAACTCACTTGGAAAATCTAATTAAACAATTGAAACCAACTTGAATTAATTTTATCACGGCAACTCAATGTGACCCAGTAGTGTGTATAGCCCCCATGAATCTGTTTGCACTGCAGACAACATCTGGGAATTTTTCTATGAGGCGTCCTGGGGATCTCCTCCCAGACCTGGATCAGGACAACAGTAAGGTCCTGGACAGTTTGTGGCACTACTTGGCCGCAATGATAACGTGGCAACGATACACAACATCCCGGAGGTCTCAAGTGGATTCTGGTCTGGTGAACATGAGAGCCAGTCAATGGCATCAGTGGCATCGCCTTTTTCAGTGGCATCGCCTTTTTCATCTAGGAACTGCCTACACAGTCTGGCCACATGAGCCTGGCATAGTCCTGCACCAGGAGAGACTCAGGGTCCACTGCACCAGCGTAAGGGCTGATGATGGGCCTGAGGATTTCATCCAGATACCTAACAGCAGTCACGGTACTTTTGGCTAGAACGTGAAGGATATGCCTCCCTATCAATGACCCACCACCAAACCAGTCATGCTGGATGTTGCAGGCAGCATAACATTCTCCAGACTCTTTCACGTCTGTCACATGCTCAGGGTGAAACTGCTCTCATCTGTGAAGAGAACAGGGAGCAAATGGCATATCTGGTGTTCTCTGGCGAATGCCAAACAAGCTGCACAGTGCTGGGCTGGGAGCACCGGTCCCACTAGGACATTGGGCCCTCATGCCACCCTCAAATAGTCTGTTTCTGACAGTTTGGTGGTTTTTCAATCTCATTAAGGATGCCTTTTAAAGGTTAAGAATACTTATGATGTGGGAAGAGATTGTGTGTGTGCGTGTGTGTGTGTGTGTGTGGCGATCATTAATGCAAAGAGACTAAACTAGTTAAGCTTAGCTCTATGACTCATACTAGTAAAAATTTTAAAAAATTAAGACCATACTGTAACAAATCCTTTGAACAATAAAAAAAATTATAATGACGCACTACATCCAAAGGCGTCTAGCTCACTTCACGTCATAAATGTGAGGGAGGTCGGGTGATTGATTATTTAGGATTCGACAACGATTTTAACAAATGCCTGTGGTAACGACAAAGCAGTAACGACCACTAATCCAAAGTAGTCAACAACTCCAACAACATAAACTTACAGGAAATGCACATTGCAGTGTCAAGAGACGACATCAACCATTTTAACCAAAACATAGACATATCAATGGACATATTTTCAGCTTAAATGGTACCTCGTAGATTCAAATTTGTCATGGTGTTAATGCATGACAAAAATCATGTAGCCGAATGTCATGAGGCTAGGCTATACTCACACCCAGCAAATGCACAGCTCTGTGGAGTAGTGGTTAATGATAGACTTTGACGTGGGCTACCCATGTTCGAATCTCGAGAGGGCAACAGCACTTGCTATTGCGGGCCGGCAGAACTAGGCTTGCCTGATTTCTTGTTAGCACTATTGAAACTTCAACTATGTAGTAGATGGCTGCAGTTGTATACAATTTGAACACTCCCACAACCAGCACCAGCCCCGAGATTGCTTCCTTACGGATCGGTTACTTTGGCAGTTAGTACTTAGTGGCTCGTTAACTTTATGCTAGGTTAAAATAAGGTTAAATTAGGACTATGCAACATCGTATGCACTTTTGCATATGGAGTAAACGGATCATTACAGATCCCAGCTACCCATGCCACAGAGTGTTCACCAAGCTGCCGTCAGGCAGAAGGTACAGGAGGATACAGTCCAAAACAAACAGGCTACGGACAGCTTCTTTCCACAGGCTGTAAGGCTGCTTAACTCGGGAACCCAACTTCCCTTCCATCCATAGCCCATGCACACCTGACAAATTAATCTTTGAACTTGATCAGTTGATTATATCAACGTATGTTATATTGGGTCTGAGCTATTGAACATAACTCATGAAAAATTGCTTTATAAACAAGTAATCATTTCCAAAATTGAAAAATAGCCAAACTAAAGAGTTTCATGGTGGAACATCTCTCCCTGAAGCTATTTCAGTTGATTATTTCCATATAAGTTTTATTGGGTCTGAGCCATTGAGCATGTTTCATTGAAAATGCTTTATAAACTAGTAAATGTCCAAAATAGAAAAATCACCAAACTAAAGGATGTTGATGGTAGAGCATCTCTCCCTGAAGCGATTTTAGTTTATTATTTCCATTTAAGTTTTACTGGGTGTCTGAGTTATTGAGCATTTTTTATGGATAATTGCTATAAAAACTAATAATAATAATAATAATAATAATTTATATTGAAAATTGGAAAACTAAAGGACGTTGGTGGGAGTGCAGCTGCCCTGAAGCTATATTGTAATTTTGCTATTGACAATAACATTAACTGACCTTTTTCATAAAAATTAAGATAATGGTGCACTTTTAAGACGGTGCCTTAACTCTAACCGAAGTAAAGCAGTTTTTCACGTTCTTTTCGACTCTGAATGATTAATACGAAACCGATATGGAAAAGTGTTGCTTGTTCGCTATCGCCAGCAGATTTAGAATATTTAATTGCTGCACTTCTGTCAGGTTTCTTTGATTATGTATTGTTGATCAAACTTCAAAACTTGAAAATATAGCTAACTTCACCGCAGTACAAACGCACCGTGATTTCATTACCGCACTTCAGCCGATGCGGACCTATTTAGTTGTCGTTTTATTTTCTGTATATAGCTACTGATGCTTGCAGCCTGCTTGTCCTCATCTAGTCTTGTTCCTTGCCAAATAGTTACGTTTTGTTTCACTTTAATCTCGCGTAAAGGCGGTACACAATTTCATCGTGAGAAATGTGTTATGGCCTACTGCAACCTGCTCAATGGAAAACAATGTTTTTTTTATCTACAGTATGTATGTTCGAAGATACATTTCATAAAGTTAAATTATGAAGGTCAGAACGTATAATCTGACATTCATATTCACGTTTCGAGTGTAACTTGAAACAACTCACCACACGTAGAACGTCTTGTTTAGTAACTAAACGAGAATGTCAGGAGTTTCCTCACGTGTCCGACGTTCTTATTGGCTTCTGTCCTGTAGTAGATCACATGAGCGGTAGTGATGGGCAAGCGAATAGAGATGGCCATTCCGGATTTTTCAGACCGTTTGGCTCCCAAACGGCTATTAAAAATGTATATGTTTTGTATTTTTTCAAGTCCTATAGTTTGCGATAGTTTGAGTGTGATTGGTGTTAAGCCAATTCAAATTTAATTATCAAATGAAATCGTACTCCACCTTAAACTCAATTTATTTAAAATGTATTTGTTTGTTATGAAAAATAATGGTATTAAACATTTGCTTTTAAAGTAGAACGTTTTAATATATATAAACAACGTGCATATAAATCCAACCATTCAATACGAATACAATCTGAACAGCATAATTGTATTGCTTTGAATTTGAACTGAGTGGGCACGGTGCCCCATAAATGATAGACCTTTTAGAGAGACAACTTGGACTTTAGAGAGCACTTATTGAAACTGAAAGTTTTGCACTGAATGGTCATTTAATGCATATATTAAATTCTACTGTATGCACAATATGCACTCATTCAGGCATATGAGAATAAAATTGACAGTTGATTCATAACAAACCGTCAATAAAAATGTTTCAGTGGGTAAACTTGTTCTTTTCTCCATGATTTTCAAGAGTGCGTAATGTAATGGAAAATCAACCACTCTTTACTAAAAACAAATGCACTTCAACTCAGGACTTTGTGAATCCAATAGACTTTGATGAAAATCATACAATAATGATGACATAAAAGCCAGTTCCTTCTGCAGATACACCCCCAATGTTCTGAATCCGGACCACGGCTTTTATACAGAACTTTCACACATTACGCCATCTGATTTTGCCTGGTTGGCAACCCCCCTGAGTGGGGTGCGCTTCTTGTCTTCTACCTCCCTGAATGTTCGTAATTTGCGACAGTAATTCACATCCTCCTTATGGTTCATACTTAGGTCATGTCCATCATTGTCCACAATGTAAGTGTTACGTTAAGCTCACGGGCCACACTCAGGTCATCTCTTATCACAGAGTATGCTTTATGACCAGCTCATGGGCCACACTCAGGACACCCCAACAGTGGATACAAAGGCAGTAAACTTTAGAAATGCCCCTCTCTGGGCTCAAGGTAATTGCCTGCACATGACTGTCTCTCAGCATAAGGCACATATATTATGATGAACATAGATATTATCTGTATGTGTAATTCGTCCTATCCCAGAAATAATTTACTGTGAGTGTGGACTCCAAATTAATATGTTTCTAATAAAACGACATGATTATACATTGTACATTAATATTTACATAAGTATAAGGTTATTTATGCATTTTATAGAAAATCCCCCACAGTAATTGGTTATGGAAGCATTTTGCCCAGCTGCTATGGATAAGTACCCAACAGCCTGTACAAATGATTGGATGTGTTTTTTTCGGAAACGAAAGAATTGAAACATGTTATTGAAGACTGCTGTCAGCCTGCGTGGTCGGACATTAGTACATTGGTACAATGGATGTACAACTTTGCCTACTTTGTACCAAATGTCACCTTTGTTTTGCTGTTTTAAACACTCCTTGATTACCTACTTGAAATGAGCGTGTAATTCAATGCATTTCTTTATTCTCTGTGAAGTTTAAACACATGACTAATGATAATGATACCTCCGCTCTCTGTCCATGATGACTAAATAGGAGCCAAAATAGTTTAAATGAAAGGTGTTTCCACGGCTCTCTATGTTGTGCATTACATGCATTAGGCATTGTGAATGTGACTGAGCATTGTAGATCCTTGACTTCATGTCACATTGCCATACCTTGGCTTCTGTTGGAAAAACGCTCCCAACTTTTTTGAACATTTCCTACAATACATTCACTGCGGCATATAGAATAGTTTTTTCTCTATAGGGCAATATGTATTTCATATGCATTGAGTTACATTGTGGAAAAAGAGGGTGTGGAAAATATTGTGTTGCTAGATCTTACACACCATTCCCCATCATTTGACAGCTTTGTATAACTCTACATACTCTCCTGAACAGTTCCTACATTGCTTTCTCTGTGGAATATTCAATAGTTTATGAGCAGTGAGGCAATATTTATTCCATATTCAGTCAATGGGATTTTCTGAATTTTGCCCCTCGAACGTGTTTTAATACCCACTTTTTATTGAATTAACTCTTTAATATGGTCAAACATGAATTGTTTTCAATGTTTTGAGAGGTACATTTTCTTGAACAATTAATAAACTGTATTTATGCCAATTTTCAAGTAATATGTTGGTCTCTTTTATTTTGAAAAAGTTCTTATTTTCGTGACCCGGAAGTTATTTTTTAATGTTGTTCTCAAGACGCTGATCTGTGCGAGATTAGCGTCATGCAGGCAACATTAGAGATTCCGTAGCAACAATAAGAGTTCCGGTTTAAGGATTTTGCCTTCAAAATAGAAGTCAGACAAAAAACGCGATTTTAATAAAATTTAAATAATCACTTTCCTTAGTGTATATTGTAAAAAAAAAAATCAAGGGGCACTGTGTATTTGCAGATGTTGCTGTCTTTTTACTCAGCCCATACCATTGACCACAATTGAATTCAGTGGATATGAAATACATATTGCCCTAAAGAAAAAAACGATTCTATATGCCACGGTGAATGTATTGTAGGAAATGTTCATGAGGGCCTAGACTATGATAATATGCAAAGAAATCAAGGGGCACTGTGTATTTGCCATTGTTGCTGGCTTTTTACTACACCCATACCATTGGCCACAATGGAATTCAGTGGATATTCAATATATATTGCCCTATAGAAAAAATACTATTCATATGCCGCAGTGAATGTATTGTAGGACATGTTCAGGAGAGTCTAGACTGTGATAATATGCAAAGAAATCAAGGGGCATATCCACTAAATTCCATTGTGGCCACTGAGATGGGTGGAGTAAAAAGCCAGCAACACTTGCAAATACACAGTGCCCCTTGATTTCTTTGCATATTATCACAGTCTAGACTCTCCTGAATATTTCCTACAATACATTCACGGCGGCATATAGAATAGTATTTTTTCTATAGGGCAATATATATTTAATATCCACTGATTTCCATTGTGGCCACTGAGATGGGTGTAGTAAAAAGCCAGCAACAATTGCAAATACACAGTGCCCCTTGATTTCTTTGCAGATATTTACTCAGTAGACTCTCCTGAACATTTCCTACAATACATTCACTGCGGCATATAGAATAGTATTTTTTTTATTGAGCAATATATATTTCATATCCACTAAATTCCATTGTGGCCAATGGTATGGCTGGAGTAAAAAGCCAGCAACAATTGCAAATACGCAGTGCCCCTTGATTTCTTTGCATATTATCACAGTCTAGACTCTCCTGAACATTTCCTACAATGCATTCACTGCGGCATATAGAATAGTATTTTCTCTATAGGGCAATATGTATTTCATATCCATTGAAAGACATTGTGGAAAAAGAGGGTGTGGAAAATATTGTGTTGCTAGATGTAGCACACCATTACCCATCGTTTGACAGGTTTGTATTACTCTACACACTCTCCTGAGCAGTTCCTACATTGCTTTCTCTGTGGAATATTCAATAGTTTATGAGCAGTGAGGCAATATTTATTCCATATTCAGTCATTGGCATTTTCAGAATTTTGCCCCTGGAACGTGTTTTAATACCCACTTTTTATTGAATTAACTCTTTAATATGGTCAAATATGAATTGTTTTCTATGTTTTGAGAGGAAAATGTTCTTAAACAATTAATAAACTCTATTATGTCCGTTTTCAAGTAATATTTTGGTCTTTTTATTTTGAAAAAATCCTTATTTTCGTGGTGATTTTTTTATGTTGTTCACAAGACGCTGATATATTTTACCCATACGTCATGAATGTATTTCTACGGAATCCTGAGCTCTTCAAAAAAATACGCTAAGACAATATTTTTTATATTGAATTAAAATGACGTTAGCACACCACTCTGACAACCAATGGCTTTGACATTTTTATTTCGTATTACTACTGTGATTAAAATTATATAATTTTGAATATGATCTCTAACTAGTGATGATTGAGGCTTTCGGGTCCGTGTATGGTCCGTGTACCGTTCATTCTTTGGATTATGTCTTGAATAGCGTAGTGGTTAGCCACGTTGGTGACAAAGCAACAGGTCTTGCATTCGACTCCTGTATCAGCTCGTACGCATTATGCCTGAGGTTCAGGACAGACAAACACTTTGCTGGATGTAGCTATGTAATAAGAAGGCTAAAATAAATCAGTTCTGGTGGATATAATTATTTGTTCAGGATTGACTAACACTTCGCTGCCTACAAGATTCTCTCGTCTTTTCACTTGACAAAAATGTCAGTTATCGTCACCTACATTGATAGACGCTCAATGTCATTCACGAATGGCTAATTAGCTGTTAAAACGGCCAGTGGTAAAAGAGGATTTGTTCAGAATAGACAAAACCTCGCTGGCTACAACCTTCGGTGGCTACGGGAAGCCTAAATTAAATAGTTTTTTGTAGCGATGGCCAAACAAGGCTTCATTAGCGTTGTTTTAGCAGCGGGATACTATGCTGGTAGCACTCAGATTTTCATTATCACAATAAAAGCCATCATTGACATATATATATATATATATATATATATATATATATATATATATATATATATATATATATATATATATATATATATATATATATATATATATATATATATGGCCACATAGTTAACAATCTAGTAAGTTAAAAAAACAAAACAAGAAGAGCCTTGGAACGGATATTAAACATAAAATGACAGACTTGATTGTCACAACTGATTGTGAGCTGTATCGCCATAGATAGCTCAATAAAAAAAAATGAAATTCTGAATTAGCGCTGCTAGCATAATATCCTGCTGCTAGAAGAA
Source organism: Esox niger (assembly GCA_016801105.1). Lineage (NCBI taxonomy): Eukaryota > Metazoa > Chordata > Actinopteri > Esociformes > Esocidae > Esox > Esox niger. The sequence goes on from JACXGJ010003107.1 coordinate 53,659, forward strand.
CGGTCATCACTAGTTAACGGTTACATTGCGACCATTTCTGGGGGATTTTTGAATTATGTATTAGCATTTATTCAGGATAGTCTAACACTTCCCTGGGTACACGATTCTCTCGTCTTTTCACTTTACCTAAAAGTATGTTATCGTCACGTATTTGACATAAAAGTAGTTATTATATCAATGTCATTCACGAATGGCAAATACGCTGTTAAAACAGCCTGTGGCAAAAGCCATACTTTTCATAGATACTATTTGCGGAGGTCAACTTCAGAAGAAACGATACTAAGTTTAACACGATGGTTAATGGTGTCGTACGAAGTATTACAACGTGATTAAAATGTGATGTTAATGCATGACAACATTATATAATGTGTCAATATGCTATACTGACACCCAGACAGGCGGGCGACTTAGGTTAGAATCTTGAGAGGGCAGCCATCTTCAACATTTTCTATTGCGGGCCGGCTGAACTAGGCTTACCTCTTTTCTTGTTTGATATTTGACTTGCAATATTTGATTTCCGATTTCAAATGAATATTGACCAATCTAATCATTTTGGATTCATAATAAAGATAGTCTTAATTCTCATTTCCTCTTTTATATTGGTAATGGAATAATGGTGAAAGAAAAATTTAACTGTTTCTCCTTTTTTAAATGTCTGTTTCTTGTTTTGTTCATACCAGGAAGTTTAGAATATTCATAGCGTTCTCGTGTGTTTGCAGCCTAGTTTAGCAGCACTACAGTTCAAAGTCAACGGGGATAAGATAGAAGTGTTAATGTTAAATATGATTCAGATGTTTTATCAAAATCATATGCCTATATATGGCCTCAAATGACTTTCAAAATGTATTTTGGGTAACTAAAGTGATGTGCACGTCTGTAAATCACAATCCAGGCGACAGTATTGCGTTTCATACTTGTATTATAACATCTGTGAATGAGTGATTAGACCAGTGTTTCCAAAACCTGCTCCTTGGAGGCACACTGCCCTGCATGTTTTAGATCTCTCCCAGCCCTAACACACCTGATGTATCTCAGCAAGGACTGAGCTAATCATGTCACGTCCACGCCTCCGCGATCGCACAGAGGCAGGCACTCGCGCCCGTGAACATCCCAGCGCACACCTGTCCTCACACCTGTCTTCAATCTCCACTCACACACCTGTTCCCAGTCTCCTCATCACCACGCCCTATAAGTACTGTTCCCTGTCGCTTCTTCCCTGCCAGGACAATGGTTCATGTTTACATGCCACATCTTGCGCTTTCTAGATTCCCTACCTGCCTACCTGCCTACCTGCCTACCTGCCTACCTGCCTACCTGCCTACCTGCCTACCTGCCTGCCTGCCTGCCTGCCTGCCTGCCTGCCTGCCTGCCTACCTGCTTAACTGTGTACCGACCGATCACCCGTTCCCGACTGCCCCGCCTGATCCCTGCCTGTACTTCTGCTTTCTGCCAGTGTTCCGACCGCCTGCCTGTCCCCGACTACTCTGCCTATTCCTTGCATGTCCTTCTGCCGCCCGCTCGGTTCTCGACCTTCTGCCCATCCCCGACAACTCTGCCTACCGCTCATCTGTGCCTTCGCTACTCCACCCCAGTCCGCGCTTGGATCCTTACCCGTGCCCATGTCAAATCATAGGAATCAGGTGTGATAGAGCAGGGAGAGATCTAAAACAGGGCAGTGTGCCTCTAGGAGCAGGGTTGGGAAACATTGGATTAGACTTGCAAGAATTAGAACAATTTTCGTCTGTACACATTTTATTTTGCAAGTATTCCAATAATATGTACACATACACAACCTAAAAAATACACACACAAATCCTTATTTACGCAGAAAAATCACCAAAAACAAGGACAACTCGCGATCTACAGATACAACTGACCTTTATTTGATGTCTCATTCATTTCTGATGGGGTCAAAGAAATTAAGTACCATATAGATTTGCAAGTGTGTTAGATGTGCAGAGTTCTATTTCCTGAGTTGTGCATATGTAACAAATGATCCATATCACCCAATTACTTGAGTACTGACAAGTTTACAGATTAATGTATTTTTTATGTACACCCCTGGCAAATGGACCAGTATAAGAAGTGTAAAGAACCCGTGACCTCTACATAAAATGTTGATCATTCTGCAGCTGGTGTATAAACACCATTGAAGATGCAACAGTCAAAAATGCCCAGCAAACCACCAACCCTTCTTTATGAGGTATGAAGGCTAACCATGTAAGCTTAATTTACAAACAATATATGTACCACTTTTATTATAAAGGTTGCCTTGTGGGATTCTCCAATACCTATAACTGTATATAATTAGGTGAATATTTGTGAGAATGACTAGCAATGGCAAACTGAGTATGTTCTGTCTATATGTCTTTGGAAGTCCTATGCATCCTACTGTTGGTTTGCCTCTAAAGCAAAGCAAGGTTGGGTCCAGTCAGTCCTGGGATGGGTGACAACATGTTACAATAAATGTGTTGCACAGGGTGCTGTGATTTGGATTGTATACTAAATGGGTGTCTAGACTTCGTGCGGTCACCATAGGTCCCATGTCACTGATTGTAAAAGAAGGGATGTTAAGCTGTGTAATGGCAACATTTAATCTTATAACAGCAAGGCCACATAATCATCCTCATCTTTCAATTGGTTGATCTTCTCTCCTCTTGTAACTATTACCCAGATTGATGCTCTAAATGGTTGATGCTCTTTTTTCTGATCTCTGACATTGCAGACCACCAAGGAGAGGCAAGGCTAAAACAAGATCTCTGCTCACATGAGTAATTGGGAAACACTGGAGAGTAGGCAGGCTTTTAGTGTAATTTGCTAGTTAAAATACTTCAGGTAACCTGGTGAAAATGTATCTGCCTTTAAGGAAGGCCCTTATTCCTATACTATTGTAAGTTGTTCTGCATAACAGTATCTGATAAATTACTCAAATGTAATCCTTTGTACAGACTGACAGTGGATGGGACGATGATAGTCAAACAAAAGGAAATTGGGTAATAACCAGTGTGACATCGTGAGAGGGCGTGTTCTAGAGGGCAGATACATTGCCCTCAGATGGCTGGAGCAAGATGGCTGTCTGTTAAGGACTACAAAACCCAGGCTGCCTGGGAGTACAGCTGCAGCTAACGAGACCAGCAGCAGGCTCTAATAGGGGGCCATTTTGTGAACCAAAGAGAGACTAAGTTACTTTGGAGCTGGAGAGATTTGAGTTGTAAACCTTTTTTTGTTTGATGATTAAACACACCTACATGTTGAAAAGTCTGTTGAAGTGGTGTTCGTTGGGAACTTGCACACACTAAAGATCCTGGGCCTCTCATGCTGTCACATATGGTGGAGGATGCGGGCAGTGAATGACTGCTGATGTTCCAGAGTGACGTGGAGGACCTTACAAGCCTGTTTTCTAAGCTAAGTACCCAATCAATTGATTGCAAAATGGAGGAGTTACTGAAAACGATGATAGAGAGTAATAGAATGCAGCAGCAAATCCAAGCTTGCTTGCTGGAGGAACAAAAGCGGGCTAATGACCTTAAAGTTAAAGAATTGGAAATGAAAGAAGCCCAAGATGCTAGCAGGATACGGGCTAGTGACTTTATTCCTAAAATGGGAGAGAATGATGATATTGAAGCATATCTGCATGCCTTTGAGACAACTGCTTTCAGAGAA